>OFHU01001407.1:0-29177 GCA_900245905.1 Lacerta viridis | reverse complement strand
TTTCGGATGTACCAGAAAACTCAGCTTGCGGCAAAGTTGATTTGTAGCATATAGCCCACTCCCACCCACTTCCAAGATCAAACTTTTTGCAATGAGGAAAGTGATGGAGAAATGGGCTGGAAAATGTGGGATGACCTTTGTTTGATGCAATGCCATCTAACCTCCCCACAAAAAAATCGGAATTGGATGACTGGGAAGAGCCATTGCTCAGGGGCAGAAGACATTCCTTGCCTGCAGAAGGTCCCAGGTTCAATCTCCGGTAGAATCTCCAGGTGGGACTAAAAGAGAGACTCCTTCCTGAAATCCTGGAGAGCAGCTGCTTGTCAGGTTAAGCAGTACTGAACTGGATGGACCAACGGTCTGACTTGGTGTAAGGCAGCTTCCTGTGATCAATAAATGGGTCATATGGAGGTGCTCATGGATACCAAAATAGACTAAGGATGCAAGAGTTCTTTCTCATAGTCTTCTAAGTCTCAGCTAAGGATTGGAGAGAATCTTGATTCATACTGCCTTTAAAGGTGGCTGTACCTAATTTCTGAAACAATATGTGAACTGAATTACAGACATCCTTTGGAACTCTTAATTTTGTTAGAGAGTTCTCCAGCCATGTAATGTGTAAAAAAAATGCATATACTGGGATAAAGTGTGCATGGATATGCATATATCAGTGAAGTTCACACAGAAACACATTAAAGTAAGGAAATTTGCTTTGCAAAAAAATAAATAAAAAATGAGTAACTTTGGCAAACTTGTGCACAGAAACTAGGAATGTTGATGGATTTCCACAAGGAGTTTACAAAGAAATCATATATTGATGTGGAACTATAGAAAACTGAACTTACGAATGGAAAATGCCACAGGGGTGATCCTACCCACTCAGAGATCACACAGTGAACATAATGGCATTAGGATATAGCCCTAAACTTTGGCCCTCCAGATGTTACTGAACTGTAGTTCTCATCATCCCTGGCCATTGGCCATGCTTGGAGGGGCTGATGGGAGTTGTAGTTCCCGACACTTGCCCAATGCTGTGGTCCTTTCTATTGCACCTTTTGCTGAGTTCTAGGCAAAGAATGATGGATCTAACTGCAGAGAGAGAAATCTGAGCTGGGCATTAGGATGGACTTCCTCACTGTATAGGCTGGTTCACATATGCATGTTATTGTTTCTCAGAATCCCATTGGCTCTCATCTCATCATCCTGTGCTTGTTGAGCTGGCTTTTGTCATAATGCTCCCCATTTTCAGGGTCACATTGAGGCAGTAACAAAATGAAGAAACCAAGGTCCTGTCAAACCTGCCGTTTCAAGTGCAATGTGAATAGTTACGGATGCAGCTAAGATAAGATTCCCAACTTGGTTACGCTTGGACTCCAGCTCCCATCACTCCCAGCCAGGGATGATGGGAGCTGGAGTCCAACAACTTCTGGAGGGTTGCAGCACCCACATCCCTGGCCTCAAAGGAGTCTTCGTGGATATTAATAGGACTATGCATGTATGTTTGATACAGTCCCCACAAGTTGCACATAATTTGGCATCCCCTGGAATCTCTGCTCCAAGTTTCTAGTCCTCAAATTCTTGAGGCTTGAAAGAGCCTGGGTGGGTTTCAGGAGGCAGAGCAGAGGAAGCTAAGCAAATACTATACGCCAACAGTGAGTTCAGTTTTCAGAGTGTCAATCCCTTACCTCACCAAAATAAATAAATAAATTGTTTATAATCTGTACTTTTATATTTTTTTAATTAAAGGTGGAATACAACATATAAGAATAATATAAGCACAAAACATTCTTAAAACATCAATGAATATTGATTGGTTAAAAGTGAAAATTCATTTTATAATGCTATAAAAATAAAACAATGTATGCACTTTTGTGTGTTCATTAAAAAATAGAAGTCACTGCATTTCTGCTTACATTGCTTTATAATGTAAGGCTGTAATATCCCTCATTTTGCGTATATGAGACTGGGACTAAGAGAGAGAGGAGGGTATTAGACAACCCCATAGGTTCATTTGTAGCCCTTCTCCAATTGAAGATTTCCACAGCATACTAGACACAACAAACTTGTGCTTTCGCAGGGTCACCGGGGAATGCATTAAATATCCAGATGAATGGCTAAAATCAAAGCTTTTCTCTTTTTCTTTTCTGCTTGACTTGAGTAATTTCCCTGAATTTAGAGATCCTTCTGTCTATATCTATAAACGGGACAACACTCAGATTCCCAGGGAATGTCTGGAGCTGGGGTAGCCAGTGCAAGCCAGCAGCTCCATTAGACCCACAGAGATTTACTACCTGGCCTTGAGCATAGTCTTCAGTTCCTATGCCACTTGGCTCTAATGGAACTGGTCCTGCCAGTGCAGTGGATGGAGAAGCCTTTCTTGGAGGGATGCCTTCTGAAAGTGTCACAGATGTGTGTGTCAAGAGGTGTTCCGGGCATTCATACAATGAATTTCTGCAGAGAACAGATGGGGATATCATGGGACACACAGATACTCAGAGTCATTTGGGGGCTGCCGTCCATTAGGCCTGGTGCAACAGAAGGCAAGGAGGCTAACAGCAGGTGGCACCAACTCATTCTAGTTTGTCCCCATTCGCTTCCCTGCCAGGCTCTACATGGGCAATGTTGAGACTAAGGAGGCGGAAGCTGACAGTGCTGCCCCCTGGGGTGGATGTAACCAAGAAATCCAGCAGCTGGAGGGCTGGCTGAAGTTGGTGGGGCAATGTCTCCATCCCCCAAATGAATCAGCACACATTTAAAAAAATAACATTCCACAAACAGGCTCAGCCTGAAAGGAATTCATATGACCCAAATTCATCCATCTGACAAGCAACCAACTTTTAAGCATTTCTGAGCATGCTCCCATGGCCTGCCCCTCCGACGTGTGCCCCTCCTTTCCATCACCCTGTTTTTCATGCATGCTTCTGTCGTTGTGGAACAACCAGATCCTTTGTGGAGCACCAGTTTCTCAGATGGCTTGCACAAAGCCAAGCATACCCACTTCCAAGGGGAGAAGATGCTGCTGCATAAAGCCATGTTTCATCAGTCTGAGTGGGGTTGTGCTTGGTGTTTTAAACAGGAGCAGAGGTGGATAACCTGTCGTTGTTTTTAAGACCAGAGGCTGCATTCTTTTGGGAGCAGCCTTCTGAGGGCCACATGCCCATGATGGATGGGATCAGGGACAAAAGTGGGTGGAAGAAATAATATAAGGTTCACTTTCTATACACTCACCCATCCATTTCAATCCTCCCGCCAGGGAAGGACACAATCTAGCCAGACAAAGGACACTCAAGTGGGTGGAGTGCAAGGCAAGGCCTGTGGCCAGGGGAGAAGGGAAGTTGCTAGAGATCTGCCATTACACCTCTAGCCTAGTTTAGGAGGTGGGGAGCATTTTTTCAGCCCAAGAGCTGCATTGTTTCCTGGGAAACTTTCCAGAGGCTGCATGTCAGTGGTGGGAAGGGGCAGACACACAAGTGAGTAAAGCAGGGAGTGCAAATTTTGCCTTCCGTACAGCCGGATAATTTCTACACTCACTGTCCTCCATCCAAGCAAGCAAGAGGTATTATCAAAGGACACATCCCAGCCAGGAAAAAAACACCCCAGGGGGATGCAAGGCAGGGCCAGTGATGGGTGTGGCATGAGGAGAGGGGTGTGTGGTCTGGGAAGAATTATGAGGGTCAGGTCAAGTGATTTGGAGCGCTACATTTGTGCCCTGATCCTGAGGTACACCACGCCTGAGCTAAAGTCAGCCCCAGGACTGTTCCTGGGATAATAATGGCTATTACTGCATGCTGGAAACCTGCATGCCTCAAAATACTATGGCGAGTGGGTAGGTCAGAATCCCCCCCCCCTTGTAGTTGTGATTTAAACACTCCAAAGGGCTCAAAGGTTTGCGATTCTTTACTAAAAGATTTGCTGCTTTACCAGTCCTCCTCGTATTTCTTGCAGACGAAATGAATGACCATCAGAACACGTTGTCCTATGTTCTCATCAACCCTCCTCCAGACACACGCCTGGAACTCAACGACATTGTGTAAGTACCTTTGATGTTGTTGACTGAAACCATTGATGGTGTAAATTGAATAGATAGAACACCTTTCATATCTGGCTCCAGGAGTTCTATGTGGGTAAAACGGCTGGGGAGGGGGTCACTGGAAGAAGCAGGGCCTTCTCAGTGGTGGCACCCCAGTTCTGAAACTCCAACCCTGTTGAGATTATTCTGGCAACATGGTAAGGTTTATTTGTTCTTCCAGGCCTTTAGCTGGATAATTTATTGCTATCCATCTTACCGCTTCATTTACAATATTTTGGGTGGTATTCAGCTAGAAAAAGAACTCCACTTGCCCAACGGGACTCTCTTCCCCTCCTTTCCTCACATACACCCTATCCCCAAATTTAGGGGGTGCAAAGGGGAGAGGAGAGTTGTTCTGCTCACGCAAAACACTACATAGCACTGTGTTAAATACAACCCAATGTAGTTGTCGTTTTGCTTTTGCTTTCATGGTGTGTTGTTATTGTTACCCGCCATGGGTTCTCATGAGAGGAAGGACGGGGGCACAAGAAATAGAATAACATAACAGCAATGCATAATAATTTCTGCCTAGGTATTTAATACGACCCGATCCCTTAGCACATGTCGAAAATGAGGCACACAGTCGAAAGAGCAGTTGCAGTAACAAGCTGGACCCCTGTAGCCCCGAAACGAGAGATGAGACGCAGCTGTGAGAACCTCCCTCCTTTTGCACGGACACTATCGCCTCCCCCTCTTGTCCATGCATGGAACTATAACAGAACTTAATGGATGAACTTTGCTGAAGGGGATGGACAGTTTTCTGCAGGGACTGAAGATGAGCTCCTCATCGAAAAGACAAAGACAACCGCTTGGTTGGGGATCCTGACTTCAGCTTATCGAGTGACCCACAGGGCACTGAGAAAAAGTCACATTCCCTCCCCCCCTCCCCAACCTGGCTTTATGTCTCCCCAAAAAATGCTTCCAATGGAAGGTCCTGAGAGTTTCAGAATTAAAGGAAACATGGTCCAATCGAAGACATGGATGATTTGTACAAGTCTCAGTTTTAATCATTTCTTTTTAAAATGTTTTTTTGGGAGAGGGAAGGTGGGATGAGTTTTTAAAAATGTACCAAAACTATCTTCGTTGTCATAGACTGGAGGGTTTCCACAGGTGATTGTTGCACCAGGTGCTTCAGCCATCCATCCAGTCCAGAAGCAAGGCCACATTCTGTACAAAGCAGAAGAGCTTCAAAACTGAAAACAAGGAAGCATTCCAGTGGTGGTTACTTATGATTTGCTAGGTATCTTATCCTCTAGACGTGTGTTGCCATGTCCTATAAGAGGAAATCTGGTAAAGGCAAGGAATCAGATTAGATTGTTCATAACTGTCATGAGTATTGGCTGCAACCATTTGCTGGAGACTCAAGACGTCCATTTGGGTAGAATTGTTTACAGAGGGACAACAACTTCATTGTTGGATGAGCGCTGTCAAGCTGCAGGGGTCCTTGACTAAGTACAGTATCTTATTGAGTTATCTTCCTTGAGTTAGGAATGCACGCTCCATTACAAAACATGTGTCTATTCCCATCCTATAAACCAGGGATGGGGAACCTGTGGGCCTTCAGATGTTTTTGGCTTCTATAAGCTCCAGGCAGCATGGGTAGCAGCCCATGATGTTGGGAGTTGGAGTCTGACAGTGTCTGGAGGTCCACATTTTCTTTATCCGCTTGAAACTGATGAACTGGTGACCAGTCGTGATGTAATTTAGAGGCATTTGTCTGGGAGGAGATGCAAGTCTGCTAGTAAACTTGCTAGACTCAAAAGTGGTGCTTGGAGAGGTGTGTGTGTGTGTGTGTGTGTGTGAGAGAGAGAGAGAGAGAGAGAGAGAGAGATGAGAGAGAGAGGTTCTAAGAATGAATATCTGCTGTTCATCTTTTCCACTGCCTCTACCTCTTCATGTCCTGAGTTGGTGGTGGTGGTGGGTTCTCCCACATATATTGCTGCTGAGTGGTGGTGGTTGTTTTAAAGAAAATAATTACCCACAAGTCGCCAGTGAGGGGTCAGGAAACTTTGCTCTAGTTTGGCTTCATGCAAAACACTACTAAAAGTTTATGTAAATACAATCCTGGTAACAACACACACAACGTAACAGGCTGTTTTTGACTATGTAACTTCTATTTCAAACACAATTCAACATATAATATCTCACAAAGTGTAATTCCATAGACCAACACATGATGCAAACAGAACATATCAAGAGAAATCAAAGTCCAATGGATGGTAGGAGATAAAGTCCATTCAGTTCCTAAATTGGCATATTGGCAATAACCACAATATGGCGACAAGGATTCCAGAATAATACCTTGTTTCGCCCAACCAGGCTTCATCAGCCGTGCATACTCTAAATTAAATAAACATGATATAACATAATCCTTATACAAACTAAGTAACACAACATACAAATTAAAACAATTTATATACCATATTCTTATATGACGGAAACATGGAACAAAATAAATTCAGTTAAGCCAATCACTGGCCAAAGTTCCTTTTTATACAGAGAGGCAGTGTAGATTCTAACACAGGTGGCTACAATTTCTGTAAATGTTAATGAAAGAGACCATGTTTTCATGTTTAAAGAAATTAATTAACACATAATGACTCATGGGTAACAGCTGTAATCTAGTTCAGTAGTCAAGCCTGCTGGATGTAAAGTATTAAGCAGAACAATCTGGTTTCCTTCTGCAAAAGGATCTTTTTGGCTTGTTCCATAGGTCCCTGATATGCCCAAATGACAAAAAATGTTAGATCCTCATCGGAATGCAATGCTTGTATAAAATGTTGTACCAAAGGTGCATTGACGACTCCATTTCTGATTCTGGAATGATGCTCAGATATCCTAACCCTAATGGGTCTGGTAGTGTGTCCTACATACAACAATCCACAAGTACACAAAACAAACTTAAAGCCCTCCTTGTTAGAAAACTCATATTGTGGTTATTGCCACTATGCCAATTTAAGAACTGAATGGACTTTATCTCCTAACCATCCATTGGACTTTGATTTCTCTTGATATGTTCTGTTTGCACCATCAGAGTCTTCAAAAAGCCAAAGGAGAGATGTAATGTTGCAACAGTAGAATATTCCATTTGGTTCTAACTTGGTAGCATTTTCTTTTCCTCGTGAGTGAAACTAGAGAGACAGTACTCTGTCACACCATGAATAAAATCTGATAGGACCCATGCAGGGCCAGAGAAAGTTCCTTTGGGGGGACCAGATCCAGCAGCTACTGGGGTTGTGGGGGAAGAAATTTAGTTCAGTGCACATTTAAAGGGGGGGCCTACCTAATTATGACCCGGAAGCTGTACGCCGGCTCCCTCGGCCAGTAAAGCGAGATGAGCCAACCCCAGAGTCGTCCGCGACTGGACCTAATGGTCAGGGGTCCCTTTACCTTTACCTCTACCTAATTAGTACTCCTGAAACAATATATGAATCAAACTGGAGCAATCCTTCAACATTTGCACACCTCTGGATTTTTGCAATGCACAGCCAAGCAGGGCATACAGAATGTCTTGCTGATAGGATAAAATGTGCATTAAAAATACCTATGTTAATTAAAAAAACAGGAAAATGCATTATGTTAGTGGGAATTAAGTGCTATGTATTTGGAGAAATTCACAGCATAATGTTGATGAATTTTCATGAGGACTTAAAATAATAATAATGCACAAATTGCGGCAAAAATGTAGAGAACTGAACTTAAGATTGAAAAGTGGGAAACGGAGAGAAACCAAAATTAATAGATTTGCCCATCCCTCCCTGTTATCCATCCCTGATTTTGTTTGTTTCTCATTGTGCGGCCAGGCAGAGTCCCCCTAATCCCGGGCAGCCCCTGAGGGAAATAACGACACGTGACAACGTTCTATGGGATTAAATTGGCCACAACTTTATTAATATTCAGATGTAGGAAGACCTTGGCTCAGGCATTGGGCGTTTATCCTTCCCAGGGTTCTGGGTAACTTCAGGGTTATCCAGCATGAGTGGGGAGTGGGCTAGCTCTGGAGAACATATGTTCAAGCAGATAGCCCCCCCCCATGTTCGCTGCCGCTGGAGGGGGAGGGCAGTGACGACCCTGGGCGTATGGTCAATGCCTCCCCCTGAGACCCCTTTAACGGGAACCCTGTTATCGCCACCGCAATGGGGGCGGGGGTCACCGCCCCCCCCCCCAATCTTGTAGATGACTAAAGGATTCCGCCCAAGGCCTGCAACCGCCAAAGTTGTGACGAATTGCTACGGGAAAGGCGAAACCTGCCAATGCAGGGAAAGTCCTTTCCGGCCCTTCAACAGCGACCTTGTCATAGCAGCGCCTGCGTGCCTGTGTGGCTGTGGAAAAAGGTGGTTAACCTGCAAAGTAAACGTCAATTGAGGGAGTGGAGGGTGGGGAAGCTCTGAATCCAACGGCCGCTTCCCAGGTATGACTCAAGTTCTATTGTGTGTACTGTATAATCCCTCCTTCTACCTGGCCAATCCCCCTGGCAACACCTCCCCAGCCGGGATTGGGCGGCTGCTAGAGTAGGTGGAGTCCACAGGTATCCCAACCTGGGGAAGGTGAAGCCAGACCAACTGCCAGGAGCTGCACCGTGATCCAAGAGGGCTACTCGCGACCACGCAAAAGGCACACCCCATTTGATGTGGGGAACGTTCATTCTAAAGGACCAACATGACTTAACAGAATAGAAATTCATTGCCCCTCTTCCTTGCCCCAGTTTGATGAAGCAGCATCTAAAATCAGAGGATGGCATTATGGTGGTTTCATTTCCCCCTATTGATCTTTATATGAAACAATACTTGCTTAACACATCTCACCTTAAACATTTTTCATAGATTACTTATATAGTGTAAATTTGCATCTAACGAGACATACAAACAATGTATTTAGCAATGGCTGATGGACTACTGAATTCAAATGTTTGATTTATTCTATTATTTTCAATCTGAAGACGTGTAAAATAAATATTTTATTTTTGTAACTGTCCTGCCAGCGGACATTCATAAAAAGGAAGAATATTTATCTTCAAAATGTTCTGTCAAGGAAATGTATTCTTGGCTTACTTGGGTATCATTTTAATGATATGAGCAAATTTGTTCTGTTAATGAAATTATATACAGGTGACTGCTGGGGTTATGCTCCAGGGATTGTGCCTAAAGCCAAAACTGCATATAGTCGGAAACACATTGGGTTCAATGGCAGGTAGGACTGCCAACGTTCCCCACACCCATACACCTGCCCCCTTTACACCCCCTTCTTATTTTATCTTATTTTTTTAATTGCCAAGTGCATAAAGCTGAATGTGCACAATTTAAATGTGCCTAAGTTGCAAAGTTATCTGTACTGTTTCCAGATATATGGCAGGGTGGTGATTTATACAAGGAGAGTTTATCAGTTTATACCCCTATATCACAAACAGAAAACTTTGATCTTGAAGAACTTTTTCAGACTGTGGAGATGGTTGGGTTTATATTTATTATTTTATTTGGACAAAAATAATAATAATGATGGCAATAAAATGAAAATGTTCAATTTTTTTTTGAGGGATGTTTTGAACTCTAAATTGCAGTGTCATAAATGTGAACTTAAAATACTGAGAGTTGGGGGAATGGGAAACTGAGCACAGTGAAATTGACACGTCCATCCATTCCTTTTTAAAAAATGGAACCAACTTCCATTGAGGGAAGAGATCGCAGCCTCATCACCTTCGACAAAGTTTTACTTTGTTAGCAAGTGTGTGGGTGGGGGAACCCACTGAGCTACTTCTTAGATTTGGCATCAAGGTTCAGCCTTTAAGCATCCTTCTTGCTCCCCAACATTTCCTGAAGGGCTTTCATAGGCAACCACACAGTCCTCCCTCATATCAGCTGAGTCAGTCTCCTTATGCTCGCCTTGAAAGCTAGTGTTTTCCTCTTTGGCTAGAAGGGGGAAACTGATCTGGCACATTTTCTGAACCAAAGGGCAGCTTGATGTGACAGTTGCAGCCTCTTCATATCCACCCCCTTGAACGCTTGAATAAATCATGTTGCTGCAGCTCTTATCAGACGTAGGAAGCTCCAGCAGCCACAGATTCTCATCTATCTCAAAGAGGAGGCCGATAGGAGTGTCAAAGCAGGAATTCAGATCCGTTGCTTTGGAAGATGACCCAAACCCATCCTCTTTACCTTCTGCAAAACGTGGATTGGCAGTGCCAATAGCAAAAGATTCTAAAGGTGCTTCTGCATCCAGGATTTCTTCACTCAAGGTTCTGAGGCTCAAATCCCTTGGAGGGTACATGTCCACTCTGTGGTCAACCACCATCTTAGCTTCTAATGTCCCCACAACCCCCAGGCTCCTATCCTGACCTTTTAGAATCAATTGCATGGTGTTCTTAGTCGGCGGGAAGACAGTGGCAAGTGCTTTTGTGGTAGCCACAGGAGAAGGAGTCTCTAAATCACCTTCACTCTGCCCATGATGAGGAATTCCACAGGAAGGGTGAAAGGCTGGCAAAGAGATTGGTTGCCAGACGTCTTCCAACATTGACCTCTCAGCATTGTGATGCAGACCAACGGCTGCTTCATGTTCTGCAGGATGAAACATAAAATTAGGGATTGTATGTTTCTTTCATTTGTTTACAATGTTCCAAGTTTTCCAACTGATAAGGAGATGCACACAATCTCCTGCTCCCGCCTCCCAATCACATTTAATTAGGGAATTAAACCCTAAACTCCTCTTATAATCTCAGTTCTTCTAATGTACTGTACTTAGGAAGTAAAGGCTGATGATGGAGATGAATGTAAGAACACCATGAGCCTGCTGGATCAGGCCAATGGCCTATCTGGGTCCAGCATCTTGTTACCTCAGTGGCCAACCAGATGCCTATGGGCAACCCAGAAGCAGGATCTGAGCACAAAAGCACACTCCCTCTCTGTGGTTTCCAGCAACTGGTATTCAGATGCATTGTTGCCTCCAGCTGCGGAGGCAGAGCATAGCCATTGTGGCTAGTAGCCACTGAAAGCGTTATTCTCCATGAATTTGTCTATCCAGACATAATCAAATAAATATTCAGATGCATCTCAATATGGAAAATGTGTTGTGGCTCCTGAAAACACCTCCATAACCCCTTATATCTTCCTTTTCTAGTCATAGGTCTGGTAAGGGAGATACATGTTGTAGTGACATTGCATAATAATACCACTGCCACATCATGCATCTCATTTTAACCAGACATTATCAGAGGAGGATGAGCCGGGGCTGCTGTTGTGATCAGTGGACATGCGCTCCCTGCTTTTCTCCATGCTGCTGCTAAACTGCCCCACTTGAAAAATGACAATGCATGCTCAATGTTACCTTTCAGGTGGACTTTGTCAATGGAAGACCATTGGGTAGCTTTATCTAACCTTCTGGAGATCCTAGGAGTAGTGCTCTGTTGAGTGTGCCTCCTCTGTGCTATCCAATACTGGTTGGGTTCCTCTCTATCACTTCTCTGTTTCCATATTGTTGGGGTGGTGGGTACATTCCTTGACAAGGAAATGTCTGAGCCTTGTTGCTGGATCCCAGCTTTTCTATGTTCAGGAACTCTTGTTCTGGCCTGCGTTGTAGTATCCAAGCATTGGGAGTTGCACACTCCTTCCTCAGGATATTGTGCAACGGACAGCATTTCAGTATACGCATCCTTTGGAGAGTTGAGGCTGTAATCCTCTGACTGGCTGGGCACATTGGAAAGGCAAGAAGTGGAAGTCATGCCACAGTATGGAGGGGTGTGCAGATCACCTGGTCGCTTCCTCTGTTGTTTTCTTCTGCCCTTGCTTGGCAAGGAGGAATAGCCTTTGGAATAAATATCAGTCTTCCAAGATCCATTTCTTGTTGGGTGCTTAGAATGGCTTCCCTCTTGGAAGCGTTCTCCATACAGTTTCTCTTCAGAGGCTTTTCTGCATCTACGAGATGTGCAGCCACCCTGGTAGTGATGACTAGGACTTCCAGACATTGACGTGTTCTTCTTCTTCGTTGCTAGCCAACTATGGGTAGCAGAGTTCAATCCACTCTGGGCCAGCTCTTTTCTCTTGGAAGGGGTCTTGTAAAACAAGGAACAGTCTCTCTCCATCTTGAGGGCACTTCCATCTGGAAAATCTATATGGACCAAAGCTTTGGAGTCCTGAACCCCACCAAGCTGAGTCTCTGGGTGCGATACCTGTCCATCCAACTGGTGATCAACTCCTTCCCTCAACTCTGAAAATATGAAAAGCCAGAGAGAGAAAACACAAATCCTACATCGCAAATACAGGTGACACATGTAATGCACACATGCACCAATAAAAATTAACTTGAGAAATTTGTTTGGAGTGCTCCATTAACCAGAGGTCCTCAGCCACATTTCTATCTAACTCGTCTGTCTGTCTGTCTGTCTGTCTGTCTGTCTGTCTGTCTGTCTGTCTATTTCTCTCTCCATAACAGTGAAGAAGAGGGAGAGAAGGAAGTAGCAGAAGAGAAAGAGAAGGGGGGAAGGGGAAAGCTGGACAGAGGGAAGTTCCACAGATTTTTGGCTCTTGCTCTGCCCATTAATGGCTTTGACCACACCTGCCACCAGCATGCAGACCCTTGGCTGATTGCCCCCAGTGTAAAGTAACCTTGACAGACACAAGGTCACCAAACCCTGAACTACATGAACCTGATTTATTTATTCAGCTTGTTTCATCCAGGAAAATCTGCTGCTAAAGATACAAGTCATTTCCACACCATACATTTAAAACACATGGCTCCCCCCTCCCCCCAAAAAAAGAATCATAGGAACTGTAGGTTGTTGGGAAATATAGCCCTGTGAGGGATAAACTACAGTTCCCTGGATTCTTTAGGAGAAACCATGTGCTTTAAAATGTATGGTGTGGTGGAATCCATAGTACAGGTGAAACTCAAAAAATTAGAATATCGTGGAAAAGTCCATTTATGTAAGCAATTGTTTTCATTAGCTACTGGAGTTTAATATATGAGATAGACTCATGACATGCAAAGTGAGATATGTCAAGCCTTTGTTTGTTATAATTGTGATGATTATGGCGTACAGCTGATGAAAACCCCAAAGTTGAAATTGTTAATTTGGGGTTCTCATCAGCTGTACGCCATAATCATCACAATTATAACAAATAAAGGCTTGACATATCTCGCTTTGCATGTCATGAGTCTATCTCATATATTAGTTTCACCTTTTAAGTTGAATTACTGAAAGAAATGAACCTTTCCACAATATTCTAATTTTTCGAATTTCACCTGTATAATCAAATGCTTACAAGTCTTGGATGGTTTCTCTGTTCTGTGTTGGTCACTCACCATGTTCCTTCCACTCCATCTGATGTAAAGTTGCATGCTGGGTGCACGGGTACCAGGATCCTGTACCCCTCTTTGCAAATGATTGCTCCTGACTGCCTTGGGCTCTGGTACATCGAGAGGCACCGTTCGCCCTGTTGATACTTTCCCTGTGTGCCAGACAGCGAGATAGGCTGTCTCCTTTCTCATGGAGAGTCATAATGGTTTTGCCCACAGGATCAGTCGATAAAAAGGCAACCACCGGCCTCTTGAGTACAGATTTGGCCTGTCCCAAATCTTGTGCTCTACAGGTTCCACAGAAGCAGCCACAGAAGGGCCCTCTAGCAATGTGGCCCCCTTCAGAATGGCTTGCAGCATTCTCCATGATGGGAAAACTGGAAGGTTTCAGTAGGTCCACGTTTGAGGTCCTCTGTTTGCTCAAGGACATTTTGGTTGATTTCTTTTGGGAGGGTGGTTTGTCTTCAGTCTGCATTGCAAAGGGGGTGCAGTTACAATATCTGGGAATGCAGCAACAGATGGCCAGGCCTGGAATTAAACCAACGACGAGTCCTCCTGCACCCATGGAGATAAAGCATGGTAGAGATGAATGGTCAGCTTCATGATCTGTAATTCATTTTGTCTGCTTTATTCTATTTGCACCCCAGGCTTCCTCCAAGTAGCTTACAGTGGCATGCATTGGGAAGGGAGCTGGCCTAGACAAGGTCGGGCTATCTTTCCATCAAGCTCAGTACAGTGGTACCTCAGGTTACAGGCGCTTCGGGTTACAAATGCTGCTAACCAGGAAGTGGTTGCTCCAGGTTAAGAACATTGCCCCAGGATGAGAATGGAAATCACTCGCCAGCGGTGCAGCAGCAGCAGGGGACCCCCATTAGCGAAAGCGCACCTCAAGTTAAGAACCGTTTCAGGTTAAGAACGGACCTCTGGAACGAATTAAGTTCTTAACCCGAGGTACCACTGCATTGTCTGGATCAGAGGTTGGGAAGCCCTGGCCTGTGGCTTCATACAGCCTGCAAGCAGATTTCATCCAGGTCTCATGGTGCCCTCCCACCCATCAGGAAAGAAACAAAGCACAAGGACTTTGACATTGTGCAAAGTATGAAATCCCAGCTCTTCCTCTGCAAAAAAAAAGATATTGGGAGTGGTCTGTAGCTCAGTAGCAGAGCATTTGCTTTGGCATGCAGATGGTCCCATGTTCAATCCCTGGCTTCTCCAGGTAGGGCTGGGAGAGACTCTCCCTGGAGAGCCACTGCCATTCAGTGTTGCCCTAGATGGACCAACAGTCTGAGTTGGCATTAAGGCAGTTTCTTATGTTCCTATCTGATGCAAGAGCATCAAAGCAGAAGGGGAAATGTCCCAGTGGGGTGGGGTGGGGTGGAGTGACGGACTTGTCCTCCTTCCAGTTACACAAAAGGTGCCTATTTGTTTTGAAGTTGGATGCAGGCAATGTTTGGAGAGCAGCTACATTTTGAAATCTGAAGCTGTAAATAACTGTAAGGCAGGGTGTGCATTGGCCTTGTTTATGTTCTTCTGCATTATGTCCTTTGCAAAGTTCAACTACATTTAAAGAAAAAACTATCCAACACTGTTTAGCAAACTTTGTAAAAAAAAAAATAGTTTAGTCAGAAAACGATGGTTACAGGAATGGTGATTCTGCTACTGTTATTGGTGGGATTGCAGCATTTAGGTGACTAACTGACTAAGTTAATCAATTGAAAGTGTTTTGATTTATCAAAAGGTCCAGCTTTCAAACATGTGCTTAAATAGCATTTACCTAGAAAGCCATAAAAAAAGCTGAGGTTCCGTATGGTTGATGGCAGGAGGTGTGTGGTTGGGGATGGAGAGGGAGACAGAGAGTCACAATCTCCAGGCCTGATGCTCGTCACTTGGTGTCCTGCATAGTTGGGGGGTCTATCACAAACAATATCATCAAGATACTGGATTTTGGCCATCAGTGGCTCCATAGATCTTGCCAGTTGGCAATTGCACTCCCATGGGTTTTTGTGAAGAAATAAGAAGTTTATAGAACCTGGAAGGATGGGCAAGACACTCAACCTGTTTTGAAACAGTCGAAGATGTTTGAGTGTTTGTAAAGGCTGAAAAACCTCGTGATTGATGAACATGATTTTGTTGCTTGATAAGTCCAGTTTGGTCAACAAAGGCAATCCATAGAAAGTGTCCATTGGAAGATACTGGATCAAATTAGAAGACACAACCAGTTCATCCAGCTTGGCCAGGCTTTCAAATGTTCTTGGAGGAAGGTATGCAATTCTGTTGGCCCCAAGGAAGAGTTTGCTGAGTATTGGCATCTCTGAGAACCATGACCTTCTCAATATGTCCAAACTATTGTTGGTCAGAATCAATTCATCAAGTAGCAGAAGACCTGAGAAAGCCATTGGCTGAATCATGCAACTAAGGAGGTGGTTATTGCTGAGATTCAATACCCTCAGGTGGTTGGCATGAATTGTGGAAAAGGTGAGGTTGGTCAGGGATGAAACTAGGAATCCAGTGATTGACAGGAACTGGAGGTTGGAGAATTTTGTGAAGGACAGTGGAGGAATCTCACTAAGGTTCCCATGACGTAGGTGTATCTTCTCTGTGTAACTTGACAAACCTACTAAGACTGAATACAGGGGGAAGGGGTGGAAGAGAGTGGGGAGACAAACAGAAAACTACAAGGCAAAGCAACATTTGGACTTACGAATTCTTACTGGAAATACACAGAATATGGTAACTCACATTCTGCTCTGAGGGAAGCAGGATTCTGCAGTTTGCATACATCATGCAGAAAAAGCAAATGTGCTTCTCTTTTGTTTTGTTTTATTTATTACATTTGCATTCTGCTCTTTCTCTCAGGATTATCTACATCAGAGGTAGGCAACCTGTGGCTCTCCAAATCTGGCCAAACTACATATCCCATCACCCTTGATCATTGGCCATGCAGGCTTGATCTGACGGGAGTTAAGAGTGCCCCAGATTCCTGAACCCTGAGATATATCATTAGTTCCTCCCTCACCCATTTTATCCTCATAACAAGCCTGTGAGGTGTGTTACGATGTGTGTGGCTGGCACATAGTCACCAGGGATCACAGTGGCTGAATGGCAACTTGAATCTAGGCTTCCCTGTTCCTAATCCAGCACTCCAGCCATTGCACCACACTGGATCTCATGGTAATAGTTTTTAAAGTCCACCACCAATAAAACGTATTGTAGCAAAATAAAAAAATCCTTCCAGTAGCACCTTAGAGACCAACTAAGTTTGTTCTTGGTATGAGCTTTCGTGTGCATGCACACTTCTTCAGATACACTGAAACAGAAGTCACCAGACCCTTATATATAGTGAGAGGGTGGGGAGGGGTATTACTCAGAAGGGTGGTGGGAATGGGTCTGGTGACTTCTGTTTCAGTGTATCTGAAGAAGTGTGCATGCACACGAAAGCTCATACCAAGAACAAACTTAGTTGGTCTCTAAGGTGCTACTGGAAGGATTTTTATTTATTTATTTTTTACTACGGCAGACCAACACGGCTACCTACCTGTAACTAGTATTGTAGCAAAATATTCTTAAAATGTGCATCTTGAGATAAAATGTTTATTTTAAATGTAGTTTAATACAGAAATTAGTCAGAGCAGACTTATGAGTAAACACAAGTGGAAATGACACAGCCCCCAAATACAGTGGTACCCCTGGTTACGTACTTAATCCACTCCGGGATACAGTATATAACCCAAAAAGGACGTAACCCAAACAATTCGTTCAGCGCATGCGCAGACCGAAAACCCCCAAGGAAGACATGCAAAAAATACTCTGCACATGCGCAAATCGCGCGTGCGTCAGGTTGCGCTTCTGGGTTAGTGGAGTTCGTAACCTGAAAAGTACGCAACCCGAAGCGTACCTAACCCAAGGTATGACTGTGGTCTGATCTGCCCAGGCTTAGGCACCACTGTTACCATATTTCAAAAAGTAACAATTAGGACACCCTGAAAGTTGTTGACTTTTTTCTTTTTAACAAAAATACCAAAAATGCATTTTTTCAATTGACTTGCCTAAGATCCAGGACAAAGCACCACATTTGGAAATTCCCCCCAGATGTCAATTCTGCCTTTGAAATCCCAGTAGGAAAATCCAGGTGCATGACAGCCCCAGGCACCAGATAATGATAGTTGGTGCATTGCAGAACTGCTTAGCCCACAGGTGGGGTGCCTCAGCCCTGGGGGGGCAAATGTAGCCCTCCAGGCCTCTCTACTTGTCCTTTGGAACTCTCCCCAGGCCCACACCCCACACTGGCCTTGCTTCACACCTTCCTTGAATGGCTGGAACACCCTTGAACACTGATAATGCTTCTTGCTTGCCTGGATGAAAGCTTTGGAGAGGCACATGAGTGTGTGTAGAAACTTGCCTACTGTACAAAGGTAAAAGTTAAATGCATTGCTCTGCCCAATTTTGCATCTGGCTGTGCTCACAACTGACATGTAGTCCTCAGAAGGCTGCCCAGAAGGAAACATGTCCCACATGCTAAAAAAAAAAAAATCCCGTCCCTGACTTATCCACTGAGACAGTTACAGGAAGTGATGGGGGGAGGAGGAAGTGGAAGCGTGGGTTTGAGTGGGGCAGACTCACCTTCGGAGAGTGCTGAGACTTGCTCACATTTTGCTGCAGTTATGGAGCAGGACTGACACCGGGGAGGACAGAGCAGGGCAGCTTCCATGGAAAGCAGCATCAATGCACCGAATACCACCATACCTGTTCAGTACAAAGCAGAGGAAACTCGAATCTCTCTTGGAGTCTCTTCAGAGAGTCCCTTTGGTTCCCAGGAGTGATGATGATGCTGGCATAAGGAGGAGCTGCAAAGTAGACTCTCGTTGTCCATGGAGGCTGCTCCACTGGAGTGAATGGGGAGCTCCCCACACCAACCTTAGTCATCCCTCAGCCAGCCTTCTAACTTTCAGCCCAGCCCAGGGGGTAGAACAACCTGCCAGCTTCCTCCTACTTAATCTCAGTGTTGCCTTTGTAGAATGCAGTGGGGAGGAGAATGGGAGCAAAACCAGAATTAGTTGGATCCGTGTTAATGGAAGACAATCTTACTTGGCTACGAGTGATCACCAAAGAAAGAATAAAGAACTGTTGGTCTGCCTGCCTCCAGCCCCTGCCCCACCAGTCCCAGTGGACACAATCCACCATTGCTTTCTGTGACCTTGGACTTCTGACCTCAACAAGCAGTAGACCAGGATTCAGTGGGGGAAGGATTGTCCTCAGGGCCAGCCCCCAAAGCATCTAACGTACTCGAAGGAGTCATGGAGCCAGCACCCCCAGTCTCAAAGACATCACATTGAGGACTGCGTCTCAGAAGCTCCAGTGCGATTGGAGTCTATACCACTCTACTGAGGTAAACGTGTATTGGAAGACACTGCCCCCCCCCATTAAATGAAGAGGCCCCTCTCAGTGAAGGTGAACTACCTACAGAGACAGGGCCTTGCCTCCTTTATAAAGCTCAGTCCAAAAGTAACCGGTTCTGAAGCAACATCTGAGCTCTGCTCTTATGAACAGTTGTATTCGGCCTAAGACCAGTGTGAAGTTGTCCAAGGCACCCTGGCCTCTGCTGAGGTCAGTGCTTGCATCAGGACAATGTAGCCCTCAGTATCATCCAGCTCTTTGCACACTGCTGGTTACCACTCTTGCTCCCTGGGTCACCCACTCTGATAATTACATACGCTTCTGGTTCGTGTGTGTATAAGAGAGGTAAAGAAGGGCTGGGGTGTCACAGAGAGAGTAAAAAAAAAAAAGTAATTGCAGTGCTCAGACTCCTCCGACATTTATGTTCTGGTTTCACCCACCATTGGTTGTGGCTCCTGATTGGCTTTTCCTACAAGGCCACAGCCCTTCATAGGTATGGTTGCCCATCCCTCTCATGATGTAGCCGATTGTCTCCCAAGAATCATGTCACCCACTTATATACATGATTTTTTAGAGCTTTATCTTGGATTAAAACTCTATAATTTTGATACACATCGGGGGGGGCTGAATTTATTGGACCAAGATAGACAGCTCTCTCCATACGTTCAAACAATATCTAGATATGTGTGTTTTAAAACGAATACTGCAATAACTTACAACTTTTCCTCGGAGGTACCCTGGGTTTGGCCATTGCAAACTTCAGCTTCGCTATATGATGGAGATCTCGCAAATGCCAGAATGTTTAAGTCTCTCTGAGATTGTAGTTCCGCAAGTGGACCAGTCATCCAGATTTAAGGTTCACGGTTGATGAAAAATTGCCTGAACAAACCAAACAACTAAAACACTTAACATTGGAGATAAAATATGCTGAATGCAATGGCCACATCCACACAATATCATTCTACTTTAAATAATCATAAAGGTAAAGGGACCGCTGACCATTAGGTCCAGTTGTGTCCGACTCTGGGGTTGCGGCACTCATCTCGCGTTACTGGCCGAGGGAGCCAGCATACAGCTTCCAGGTCATGTGGCCAGCATGACAAAGCCGCTTCTGGCGAACCAGAGCAGTGCACGGAAACGCCGTTTACCTTCCCGCCGGAGCGGTACCTATTTATCTACTTGCACTTTGACATGCTTTCGAACTGCTAGGTGGCAGGAGCTGGGACCGAGCAACGGGAGCTCACCCCATCGCACGGATTCAAACTGCCAACCTACTGATCAGCAAGTCCTAGGCACAGTGGTTTAAGCCACCACGCCACCTGGGTCCCCCTTAAATAATATAGCTTTCTACAAAGAATCCGGGAAACTGTAGCTTGTTCAGGGTGCTGAGAGTTGTTAGCGGGCCCCTATCCCCTCACAAAGCAACCATTCCCAGGGTTCCCTGAGAGGAACAGGAGCATCTAGCAACTCCTGGCACTCTTAAACTACCAGTGGCATAGCATGGGTGGTGCCGGGGGGCCGTTGCCCCAAGCACACAATTGGCCAGGGGCTACAAACCAGACGCCCCCCACAGAGATCCCTGTTGCTTGCTGTCCATGGCCCTTCTCCACCCGGTGTAAGAGCACCTGCCGTTTGGCGGCAAGGGCATGGAACACAGAGGGTGAAGAGCACCCTCTGTGCCACACCCCTGCCTGGCACCTGAGGGCCCGCCTGATGGTGAGAGCTGGGCGAGCACGCTCCACCCCCATCAAGCGCGCATGGGTGTGCACCTGTCCCAGGCACTGGCAAATAGCGCTACACCCCTGCAAACTATACTTCTGGGGGTTCTTTACAGGAAGGCATGGCATTAAAGTGCTTTTAATATACGGTGCAGATGTGGCCAATATCTTACCAGCAGGGTAGTATTCCTATGTCCCACTGAGTTCAATGAGGTTTACTTCTAGGCAGCGATGGATGGACTTGTCAATTTGAGGTTTCTCATTCTTCTAGTCTGCAAATGAGTTCACCCCAATTTTTTTCACACCATTCATTTGCATTCATTAAAACAAAAAGTCTGCACACAAACTTGCTGTGTACACAATTTTGTACATATTCTTCCCCCACCCCGGTGTGCACTTTGGGGTAGGATTTTTTGGGGGGTGGGGGCTGTACATTGAAAAGGTATGAATTTTGAAGAATTACATGTGTCTACTCTCAGTAAAAGGTAATAGAAAGCAAATCCAAGTTCTATCAGTTGCAGGAAGCATGGCCAAAAGTCAGAGTTGAAGTCCAGCAACATCTGCAGGGCCAGTGCCCTTCTTCCATTAAGATGCAGCCAGGGGCGACATGAGTTCAAATTCCCACTCACCAGTGACGCTCATAACATAACCTTGGACCAGTCACTATCTCTCACCCTGACATGAGACAATCCCTTGTAGTCTGCCCTGAACTGGTTGGATGATAGGCTGGGAGCAAATATTATATCACTTCCCTTAAACAGGACACTATACTCCTTTTGATGCGGCATAGAATTGCATTAGTTTTTTGCTTTGCTTTTTCCTGTTGCTTCACAGTGTTGACTCATGTTAAGCTTGTGGCTTACAAAGACCCCTAGGTCATTTTACATGCCAGGAGTTAAAGTCACCATCCTGTATTTTTTCATCTGATGATTGCCACCGAAGTCTAAAGTAAACCTTACATTCGTCCCTATTGTTAGTTTTGGTCTAGTTTGCCGATCTGTTAAGGTCATATTGTATCCGTTAACAAGGTATCAAGCTACATTTCATTCCTCCACCACTAAGCTGAATGTGCATTGCTTTGTTTTAACATTGAATTGATGCCTCTTTAAGAAGAAGAAAAAACCATTCAGGATAAGAAATGATGAAAAGAAGCAGATTTTCAGCCAGATTTTAGACACAAAACTGAACTGTGAATCAGAATGCTGGTGGTGGATATTGTGCATTCTTTGTTTTTATTAAACACAAGATATTTGTCTCCTAGCACGCTATGTATATCTAGATTTATGTTTATCTATATCTATGTGCATTTCTTCATCATGAAAGCATGATAACAGATACAGATTAAACATCTCCATTGCAAAATACATCCTGAATTACAAGACATCATAAAATATCAAGTAAATAAGCAACAGTGTTTACTGAGCCCATGTGAATATAAAATGGACTATGTGTCTATTGACTATGGCTGACAGATGAACAAAGGATTAGACTGCATGCTTAACATGGTAGACCACAGCATATACTTAAAGCACTTTTATACAAGTTTAACAATCATGGCTCCCCCCCCCCCAAAAAAACAGCCCTTTCCTAAACAATTTGCCAGGGTTTGAATTTCAGCAGAAAATAGCAAGTCTTGAAGCACCCCAACACAAAAGAAAATTTGCAAAGAGGATTTCTGTGTATAAAGATTTCTGTCAATGCAGCTTATCAACTATACCACAAGACAATAATTTAAGTGCCAAAAATATCACATGCATAAATTAACATGTGATGTCAACATGCATCAAAAGATCACACAGTGCAAACCAAATAAATATTTTGGTGGCTTTCTGGGTGGTGTTTTTGCCATGGATGCAATATATATTTCCAACAATGGTAAAGGTAAAGGGACCCCTGACCATTTAGTCCAGTTGCAGATGACTCTGGGGTTGCGGAGCTCAGCGTTTGTCCGAGGGAGCCAGCGTTTGTCCACAGACCTTTTTCAAGTCATGTGGCTAGCATGACTAAGCTGCTTCTGGAGAACCAGAGCAGCGCATGGAAATGCCGTTTACCAGACTTCTGGCGAGGGCGCCATTGCCGACGGTCGAGGGTTGTCTCGGCAGCGAGACGACCCTGGCTTCCCGGGGGTTAGGAGCTCCGCTACCGCACAGCGGGCTCCGTTAAACCGCGGGTCGAGCGTCCCGCGGCGTGGGCTCTCCAGCTGGCCCCATTGCGCTGACCCTTTCTCCGGTTCCCCTTGTAAAAGGGGCGCAGGAGTGAAAGGGCAACGGCGCGGGGCTGTGGAGGCTATGCCCCAGCCGGGGAAGCGAAGTGGCGGCTGCCGCTGGCGATGAGCGTATCGTTCTTACCTAAATTGAAGCAAAAAGAAGAACCCCGTAAGCTGTAAGTACGGAGTTTAATTGGACTAAAAAAAATTTTTTAATTGGCTTTTGGGGAGGAATGTCAAAAGGAAGCCCGTTCCTCTCCCTGCCGAATTGGAAGAAAATAACAATGTATCTGGCTGTTGCTGCACTTGGCTGATACAATGTTTCTATTGGAGTTTCTTTGACAAGTACGATCTGTTAAACCCCTGTCAGGGGAGGATTGAGACTTTTGAAGTATTTCTTCTTAAAGTTGGTGGAATATAATTTCTGCACCCTGATTAGGGGGAAATGGCGGCTGAAACTTGTGGCTTAAAGATGGAAAAGTACTGAACTTTGTTATTTCCTGCCTGCTTCTGCCATTTTTGGTTTCGCTTTTAAAATGACTTTAGATCCGGGAATGACCCAAGGACAAAGGATAATTCTTTTGAAACTAGAACTTTTAAACCAGAAATTAGAACTGCTGAATCAGAATGTCGACGAAAAGTTTTTTGGAATTGGTAAGGTTTCTGAGAACTTTGTTGAATTGGAGGAGAACCTTGCTAGGGAACTTGAGGAAATATCTGAAGAACAAGACACAGTGACTATGCAACTCCAAGAAGAAGAAAAACCCTGTTGGTGTGAGAGGCCCAGGGTTGAATTTAGACATATTATATCCGATTTCTGGGGTGGGAGCCCAGAAATGAAGGAACAACAATCTTGGGAATTACAATTAGAAGTTGACTGGAAGTTTGAAATGGAGATGCTGGATGGTGACGCATTATATTTCCTGAAGAGCTCTGCAAGGATGCTTTTGGACAAGGCTCTGGCCTTTAGATACAAGAGAAAAGAGGACATTCTGGACAATGGTTTTGGAAAGAGGTGGAGGGAAGTCTGGTGGGTGATTCCGAGGTGGGGAGGAAAAATGGCAAGAAGAGGGGTAGGGTGAAAAATTTTAGATGTGTAATCAGGATGGCTTATCATGGTACCCCGAAGTCAGAGTGTTAAAATTTTTGATTTGGATTAGAGAAGAGATACTTGGACTGTTTTTAAAGAAGGATAGTTTAATATTATATAAGGTTTGAATTAGAAATACCAGCAGCAGTTTTAGTGGAATAAGAGATAGATAAGGCTATAAGAAGTTAAGATTTGTATTAAGAAGTTATATTTTGATATTTTGATGTTAATCGACTTAAATTTCAGAGATGAAGATTATGAATTTAGGAATGAATTGTTGAAATAGATAGAAAGTTATTAAAGTAAATTAGAATTGGAAGCAGAGGAGAGAACGGGGGAAGTCCCCTTAATTAGATTTGAAATAAGAATTTAATTAAATGTATGGAGTGTTGGTGTTCCAGTGTAGGTATGTATTTTCTTTTATTTCTGTTTTTCTTGTTGTATTTGTTGTTGTTGTTGTTGTTTCTATTGTATTTGTATTTGTTTTGATGTGGAAAACCAATAAATTCTTGTAAAAAAAAAAAAGGAAATGCCTTTTACCTTCCCGCCAGAGGGTACCTATTTATCTACTTGCACTTTGACGTGCTTTCGAACTGCTAGGTTGGCAGGAGCAGGGACCAAGCAATGGGAGCTCACCCCGTCATGGCAGGGATTCGAACCAACAACCTTCTGATTGGCAAGCCCTAGGCTCTGTGGTTTAGACCACAGCACCACCCGCTTCCCTTTATATTTCCAATAGACAACTTAAAAATATATATATATTGAATATTTCCAATAGTCAACTTTAAAAACAAAAACTAAAAAACCCCCAACAACCTCTGCTAAACCCTGTATTTCCTGGTTTGGGGATATAAACTTAAGGAATTAATCATGTAACTGTTTCATGTACCTGTTAAATAGGAGCCTTGAAGGAAAGACAATCAGGACCTGGACCCTAATACTCAGGGAGAGGGAGTTAACCATTTGCACCACAACCTACCATGCTGCAGCCCTGGTGAAATGCTATCCCACTCCAGAAGCGCTTGGAGAGAAACTGCCATTGGTAGCAGCACTGGGCATAACATTAGCTAAGTTCATATCCAAGAGGATATTGTATTAGGTACATAGCTCAGATTTGCATGAGTGATTTGAATTAGTAGATACCCCACCACTGTGCTGATCTCACAGACACAGACTCTGCTGTTCAGAGGAATCTAGTCACAGTGCCTTGTCTGCATGCCCTCCCCCTGCCAAAACCCCCACTGATGGCCATTGCAAGGGGCAGGCAGGATCACCAACTATATTCAACACACCAAGGGGGAAGTCTAGCATGCCCCATAAAACTTATTGAAGAAGAAGAAGAGTTTGGATTTGATATCCCGCTTTATCACTACCCGAAGGAGTCTCAAAGCGGCTAACATTCTCCTTTCCCTTCCTCCCCCACAACAAACACTCTGTGAGGTGAGTGGGGCTGAGAGACTTCAGAGAAGTGTGACTAGCCCAAGGTCACCCAGCAGCTGCATGTGGAGGAGTGGGGACGCAAACCCGGTTCACCAGATTACGAGTCTACCACTCTTAACCATTACACCACACTGGCTCTCATTTTAGTAATGTTGAGGTTGGCCAAACCTCACTGTCCATTCTGAGGGTAGTTTTGGAAGGATGCATGATGAAAAACTGAGCCTTCCAAAAAAACCACATCACAAGAAACATCATGAAAGTTGCACTGAAGGTGCTCAGCATAGGACATCTCACCATCAAGAACATGGGTTGCAGAATGTCTCCAAGATATTCTAGAATGGCATTGTGAGGAATTGTGTGTGGCTTCCAAAGTCCTCTTTTCCATGAAACCACAGGAAGCATCCTCTTTTACCAGTGCCAGATCAGCATTGTCCACTAATCCTGTTTCATTATATATGTATATGTCATTGAATCATAGAATTGTAGAGTTGGAAGGGACCCCAAAGGTCATATTCATCTTCTTGCTGTGCAGATTATATTGATTGATTGATTGATTGATTTGATTGATATAATTGTATCCAACATTAGTTCTAGACTGATTTGAAATTAATGATTATGGCTAACTTGAATATTAATTCCACTAGGTTTACTCTCAGTAGAACTTAGATAGATACGACTCCTCTCTCTCTCTCTCTTTATTTATTACAAAGGTCAATGTGCAAAGTATTAAACTGGAGTCTGATGTGATCTATTTGGATTTGTTTGGGGGCTGATTCACTGAACGGTTCCGGTGGGTCTGTCGCCATCTCTCCCTAGTCCACCTCCCACGATTCTCCACAACTTCATGCAGGAGGCTGGCATAGTTATACTCGTCGTTTTCAAGTGAGATCTCATCATACAGGGGCAGACTAGTGGAAGCAACATCAGCTGATGGGAGCGGAGAGGGATGACTTTCCTGATGCACTTTAGATTGAGCAGATACTGGTTTTGATGACTGTTTTCTTTTCACAGCTGTGGGGCCCCTCATTGTTTTGAGTCCAGACTGTGAGGCAACTGCTGCCTTTGATTCTTGCTGAAGTGAAAACTCTGGTTGGTCTGCTGGTTTTACCTCGGTCTTTAATTCAGTTCTGCCTTTGACTATCTGATCACCCTCCTTGGGGCATGTACTCAGATCATACTGTCTTTGCAGATCTACAGTGAATTCAGATTTTCCAACATCTGTTGGCTCTAAGGCAATTTCAGCCTTTGATTCTTGCTGATATGGAAACTCTGTTTCCTTGGCTAGCTTTGCCTCTTGGTTTAATACAAGCTGACCATTATCGAATGGCTCACATGCCTTCCTGGGATGAACCTCTAGCCACTCTTCCTGCAATTCTGAACTCCCAACATCCAGTTTCTCTTCAAGGTTCAGAGTTGGCAGGAGGAACTGTCCTTTAAAAGATTCTCTAATACTTAACACATTAGACCTCTGCCCCAAACATTTTATCTCATAAGGCCATGTCAAAGCGCGCTTCAAAGAAACTGAGCAGCTTCCATCTGCTTTTATAGGCACATCTTTTTTAGGTGGGACATCAGTTTGCTCTTCAACTGTTCTCGTAGCAACACTTAAATATAAGAAGGGTTCAGGATTTTCAACACTGTCACACCCTTTACTATCATCATTCTCAGATGCTCCCAAAATACAATTTTCCTGCAAACTTATTGTTGCCACTTCTGAAGTAACTTTCATATCTGGAGTTTCTATATATACTTCAGTCGGGAATGAATTCACATTGCAGTGCCTCTGAAATTCCTTTCTGTTGTCTGTTTCTAGCTTGTGGTAATACCACAGTTCCATAAAGTTACACAGGTCCTCACTTCTCATGTGCATTTTTTCATTTAACAGTGTGTAGGGAGTTGTTAGATCCCTTTGCTTTTCATCAGCCGAATTGGTGGCCTGACATGGTATGGGACAGAACTCTGCCTGCAACAATATGGCTGAGGCAGATTTGGCACGAACTCTCAACAACCTAGAGTGAGACATCACCCCTGTCTCTGTGATTCTGATCTTTCCATCAGTCAGTCTGTGTTCAGCCATGGAATCAACACAGTCCGATGGTTGACCATTGGTGGTTAGGTCAGTCGCTTCTTTGCTTGGCTGGATTTGTTGATTACTGCGTTTCACCATCCAGATCAAAAGCAGCATCAAAATGAACGAAATCAACACTGCCCAAAAGTAAAAAAACAAAAACAAAAAAGGTAAAATATTAGCTCAAAAGGGTACATGACTTCCAAAAGAAGCAGATAGAACATAATAAGAAAAGAAAAGCAGGCCTGATCAGGCCAATGACCCATCTAGGGCTTCCCTTTGGGGCATCTGGTTAGCCACTGTGAGAACAGGATGATGGACTAGATGGATCTTGGACTTGATCCAACAGGGCCTTTCTTGTGTTCTTATGTCAACAGAGATATATTATCAAACATTAACAGATACACAGAAACATACCTAAACATACCAGCAAAGCTGGTAGTCCAACTTTATGGAAGCTGTTCTCAAAGGCTGATGAAAAGAAGTCTGGCAGGCAGTTCAAGTCTGAGATGTTCCAGACAGGAATCCCTTCTAGGTTTGGTGGGCTTCGGCAAATGACAGAGGCAGCATCTTCAAGCAGTGACGCATTGATTAACTCTGTAAAGACACATGGTCTTGAACAGTGGAAAAACTGACTGGGAAATGATTCACCGGTGAAATCTATTGTGTCTGGTTCCATATATATTTTCAATGGTTTATGCAATTAATTTTTAAAAAAATAAAAATGAAGGCATTGCTTAAATTGTTTTTTTTTAAAGCTAGCCTGTAGGATTAAGTCAGCCTCTCTCAAACTTCTGATTAGAAGAGGCCCACTTCCCACTTTTTAACTGTTCAATCTGTGTTGAATCACACTAAGTGTTGAATCATGTTAAGCTACAAAACAGTAACTATAAAGATTTAACAGAAATATGTAATTTATCACATTGATCACAATTTACAAAACTCCCAAAAGCACAATTTCAAAAAGAGTTGTCAAATTTAAGAGAGCACATATATTCACAATAACATTATGGCATTAATTCACTAACTCCTTGTAAACACATAATTCATTTTGGCTCTAAACCATCTCTGTTTTTGTAATCAATATATGTCTGTCATTTGACCCCCAAAATTATTTTGTCTCTGTCTTTCTTCCAAGTGGGTCCAAAAAAAACCCTGTCAGTTTGGCCATAGCTGCAAAATCCCACAATTAATCAAAATATTATTTAATTTTAAGTGTCATTTGTAACCTCCAGGATGTTGCAGAGAGAATTCTAGATGCTTTCAATTAATTTTAATTGTATTGTTTTCACAACTAGGTTGTTAGCCACCTTGGGCACCTACCTTGCAGAAATAATCCAAAATCCTGAAGTTGACAGGAGCAGTTCCATGGATTTCCACCAAGTTTCATCACTGGGAACATCAGCCCATCAAATACATCTCTTGTTAAAGTTGTTAAGTTATTGCCAGACAGGTCAAGCAGTGTTAGCTTGGACAGCTCCTTAAAACTCTTGCTAGATATCTGATAGATCTGATTGTTTGCTAAGTTCAGCGATGTAAGGTTGGAAAACCCTGAAAAGTCTTTTGGTCCTATACTGGCAATGAGGTTCTGAGCCACTGTCAGGTTTTCTAGACGCCCGGGTTGGAAAGCCAAGAGCTGTAACCTCAGTCACACTGTTCTGATATAAACTTAGTTTGCGGAGGTTTTGGAAAATGCTGAACGCTCCTGGTTTGATTTTCCTTATGCCACTGTTTGCTAGGGCGAGGCTGGAGACTGAAGCCAAGCTTGGGCTACTGAAGACCGTGGAGTTGAGAATCCCGATGTTGGTTACCACAAAGAGAATGGAGGTCAACCCTTCTGGAAAACCTAGAAGTGGCAGAAACAGAAAATGCTTGAGAGATAGCTTTATGTTTTATATGCGATAGTGTGG
>OFHU01003170.1:0-78142 GCA_900245905.1 Lacerta viridis | reverse complement strand
GTGCAAACAGGTTCGACCTAGGTCATGTTAGCTTATAGTAAGGGTTTGTCATTGTGACTAAGAAATCACAGGAACACCTTCACTCCCAGATTAGGGTGTGGTCTAGGAGGCCATAGTACATAAGGCATCCCCTTTTGATTCTTACAGTTTCTGGAAACAACACAGATCTCTGGTTTATTATAGAATCATAGAAGCAAAGAATTGTAGAGTTGGAAGGGACCTCAAGGAAACCCCCCCCCAAAAAAAATGCCACCCAACCTCTGCTTTAAAACCTCCAAGGAAGGAGAGTCTATAATCTTATGAGGAAGACCAGTCCACTGTCAAACAGTGATTGCTGTCAGAATTTTTTTCCCTGATGTTTAGTCAGAATCTTTCTTGTAACTTGAAGCCACTGGTTCGATTCCTACCCTCCAGAGCACAAGAAAACAAACCTATTCCCTCTTGCATGCGACAGCCCTTGTTCCCTGGTTCCTGATTCTAGTATCTCCTCCTTGCTGCACTGTGCCTAACCTGAACTCCTGCTCATATTAACTTTGAGCTGTTACCCGACTTTACCTCTGGCTCATGTTTTGGATCGACACTGATTATTTGTGCTTTGTTTGAGTGAACTGTGATGCACCTGAAAACCTGTTTTTGGTTGCCCCCACCAAAAGGCTTATGCCTCCTGAGATTAAGGCTCTGGCACATGAGGGCACCCACATGTGTGAGAGGACAATCTAGTATCCAACTCTGTCATACTCAGCCTGTCTATCCAGACAGTAGTGGAGGAATGCTTTCATCTATGCTAAGAAGATCAGGATTTCCTGTTCAGGGTTGAAATTCACTTTCCTTTAAAGCATTATCTGACCACTGGTGGACCAGAGACCAAAGGTCTGTTTAGTTCAGCATTCTGTTTCCCACAGTGGCCAGGCACATGCCACAGGTTTAATAGCTATGGACCACCTTTTCCTCCATTAATTTGCTGAATACCCTACTAAAGACATCTAGTTGGTGGCCATCTCCACAGTGGTAGTAATGTCATAGTTTAACTATGAGCTGGATGAACAAGTCCTTTTTCTTGCATGTTCTCTCCCATCATTCAGCTTCTATGGACGATCCTGAGTTCTAGGTCACATCTGCACCATTCATTTAAAGCACTATGATACTCATGGCTTCCTCCAAAGAATCACAAAAGCTGTAGTTTGTAAAACAACCACCATTTAGTCCAGCTGCAACTTTGCCTAATGCCAGGGGTAGGGCAGATGGGCTTTCCCCCAAAGGCCTTGTAGGTCAAATTGGGAGGCCCAGAGGGGCTAGAAGTTGCCCTCCACTAAATTAGCCTCCATTTGGACTAGACATTTAAGACAGTATCAGTATCGTGACTTTAAACAAAGTTCCCTGGGGGAAAGCACTTTATGTTAAAACGCTATGTGATTTGTAGCTCTGTGAGAGGAATAGGGTCTCAGAAAGCCCCAGAAATCTGTGGAACTATGACTGTTAAAGTGGTATAGTAGAGTTCAAAGCATAAGATGCGAGTGTGGCCCTAGTGTTATAACAGAGGGAGAAAAACTTCACTTTCTCCACAAAATGCACTCCATGCATAAGTTTATAAAACTCTACCGTATCCCCTTTCTAAATTAATAATCCACAAACATTTCAATGCTTCCTTTATAGGGTGTTCCTACAGGCTGCTGATCCATCCTGGCTGCCATTTCATAATTTTCTTTTCTCTTGCCTTGTTGAATCTACAGAATAAATGTGTTGTTTATGAAAAGGACAGAAGATGCTTCATGAAAGATTTATCTGCTGTAGGAACTGCCAAGAGCATAATTATTGTCTGGGCACTGAAACTATTTGACATTCTCCAAACAAACAAACAAACAAATTCTCCAATGGTTCCTGCAAGAAGAATTAATACATGAATGGGGAAAGTGATTAGGAGAATATATAGATGAAGAGATACGTGAGGAGGAAAGAACATGACTCAGCTGTTCCTCATTTGAAATGGATGCACGGCTTGCATAACTTTTTGTTGGACTAAAGTGTGTTTCTTTTTGTAAGGAGAAAAAGAAAGTCATGGCATGGTTTGCTGAGGTAGGGAAAGTATCTGTTTTATATATTGAGACCCTCTGCCAGTCAGGGTAAACCCAGAGGTCATCAGCACAGTTCCTCAGGATATTGTTGAAGTATAGCTACCATGGAGTCTCCTTCTTTGGAGTCTTTAATGGAGGCTTGACAGCCATCTGTCAGGAATGCTTTGATGGTGTTTCCTGCTTGGCAGGGGGTTGGACTGGATGGCCCTTGTGGTCTCTCAACTCTGTGATTCTATGATCGCCAAGCCAGCAATCCCAATGGTAGCAACATTCTGAAAGGATCGACATTGGCTTTCCTCTGTGTGGGCAATTTTGGGCTAAATGGCCAATGGTCTGACTGACAGGGAAGATCAATGCACAACGATAGAGCAACACATGATTTGCAAGCAGAATGTCTCATGTTAAATCCTCAGCCTCTCTGGTTAATAAGGAATATCAAAGTAAAGGGTGGGAAAAGATTTCTGCTAAAGAATTTGAGGAACTGCAACTAATCAGAGCAAACAATGCTGGGTGGGTTAGCTAGCTAGACCAGTCATCTGACTTTGCATATGTCATAATCAGGTTGTGTTGCATGCCCCGTATAGTATTTGCTATCTTAGGGGGAAAGTATATCCAAGGAGCACGAGGCAACAGTAACTCAACTGAATTCCAGGTTTTTGGTGCGGAGCTCAAGAGTTTAAATTTGTAAATGCAAAAAAACATTATGAAGAAAGCTACAAACTCATATAATAAAGATAAGAAAGACCAAATATTCCATAATCTGGAATGCCTAAAGTACATAGGAATTCTAGCTTGTGTTTTTTTAAAAAATGGTTACCTGTTTTCAGGTACCCTTTTTAAAATCAGAACTTTAAGCTCTGTTTATTTTGTATTTTTTGAATTCTGCTATCTTCCACAGATACAGGATGACACCCACCCAAACCCTTCTTACCCTCACAGCAGCCCTGTGAGAGGTAAGTTCGGTTGTGATAATAATGCAGTACTTTTTACTGCAGCGCTATACAAAATCCTCACATGCTATCTTGTCAGCAATCTATGAAATAGAGAAGAGTGAATAGCTGGAACTCCATTGAACAGGTGTGGTGACGTAACACAGCAAGTGTAGCCAAACTTTTTGTGCGCTGGATGGTGGTGGACTACAACTCCCATAAATCCCTTTGGTGGGGGTGGGGAAACATTCGCTGCAGGAGCAGCTTAACTGGACATGGGTTGGTAGTAGTCCAGATTTTCCCAGACATTAAACAATTTTTGGCCCAGGAACTAGTTTCCGTAGCTGCAGAAGTGCCAGCAGTGCTTGGGAAATTCGTCCAGACATATCAACAAACCCTAACCATTGCTGCCAGGAAAAGTTTCGTGCGCTGATGCGCAAAGCCATCTTTGGTTCTTCGCAGGGCAGAGGGAGCCAATTGGTAACCTGAGGAGGGCGAGTCCAGAAAACAAAAACACAGATTTTCGTGCGCTCCCACCGCTAGGGGCAGCAGCATGCAATTCCAGCCTTCTTGGCTCGTTGTAACCCCGAGAAGCAACCGAGGCAGCTCTTCCCCTCGCGTGCGCTTTCGCCAAATCTGAGCTGAACTGGATGAAAATGGATACGCTCCAGCCCAAAGTCTGATTTAGAGTCTCCGTTTGCTGTAAGAAGTAATTATGTTGCTATCCTGCCAGAAGTCAAGCTTTAAGGTCCTATTTTATTTAAATGGGAGGTAAAGGTACATGCTTCGGTTGCCTCGCCTCGCAAATGAAATGAAATTGTAGGCTGAATCGAGTTGATTAACTTGGGCTGGGAGTCTGGCCATGCTGCAGCATTACTAAATGAAACTTAGGAGGTTTCCCTTGTTGCAACAGTTCCAAACAGTTTTACGGGTTTGGTTTGTTTGTTTTTCTATGGTTTGCCACATTTGTGCTGCTTGCTTCGTCATTGGGAAAAATACTTCTGGGCCTCACCTTTGCCTCCATCCCCTTGCAGCATATAAAGTAGCTAGAAGGTTCGATTTTCAGGGTACGTTGGAGTGGAAGTATTTCAAGAAAGCAGCTTAGCGTGTGTTGTGTGCTTGTTACAGTTTATTTTGCTGTTTGGGAACTTGAAGAAAGGAGTAATACATTAATGTGCGTTTTGGTCTCTTTTGGTTGGCACATGTCCTCTGGCATGGGAGAAAAAGAGGGACCCCTCTCCACGAGCAGCGCAGCAGTCAGAAGTGGTACAGTCCTGATGAAGATCAGACCAGAAGCCCTCTTCTTCGTCCATATTGCTGATATTTCCACAGTGAACCAGGGCAGATTGACCTCTGGGAAGTTCGAAAGCAGGACATGAGGGCAATGCGATCTCTCGATTAAGATGGTTCCGTCGAGTACTGGGTTCAAAGCATGGTGCCTCTTGAGGCATATGTTTTTGGGTCTGAAGTCACAACACTCATTATCTGGATTACTAGTATTTTGGTTGGCCACTACTTTTCGGTACAATAGTTGGTCAGCGGTATAGTTCATAACCTCGTTCTGTGAATGCTACATTGTGCCATGTGTGTTGACTGCTCATCTATTTGCGGGTATACGAGCACCTAGCTGATGCCACTCCCATAGCAGTAGTCGCTCCATGGGTGGTCCAAGTGCGAGACACAAGTAGACGGGTGATAATCTAGGGCAGGGGGCTGTGGGAGATAGCGCATTGGACAGTATGCCGAACACCAAGACGACGTCGTGCTAAACTTATGCTCCAGACTGAAAAGAAAAACGGTCTTTTATGTCCTTGCTTATTCTTTTAATCCCGCGCTCTCATGACTATTTTAGCCATAGCTCGGATTCCTGGACGGAGTTAAGACGAGCACGTGCGATGTATCCCATGGAAATTCGAGATCTCGCCCCTAATGTTACACTGAGTCCCGTTTTTTTGGTCGGCTGGTTGCCAAGTCTTTGTGCACAGTGCAGGAAAAAGGCACACTTCATTTTTTGTCTTCAACTCGGTCTGGGTGTACGCGCACATCAGCTGGCTTGTAATGCAGTGAGATGGTGGACAAAAATTTTAACGCACCATTTGCGCTGAAATTTTAAAGCAATTAGTTGGATCAGATGGGCTCATTCTTTAGCGTTGATTGTGGTAATAGGCCTACATGTTGGGGATTGGACTAGTTGATAGATTACGTGAGTTCGAGTCGAAATAAACTACCAACTTATCTCCTAGTGCTTTTATAATTCTCGTACTTCAGGTCTTGATAGCCTCATTCCTCCACTAATATTATGTGGTTTAGCGTATCTATGATAGTGATAGCGTCCAAGTGGCCCCACGATAGCCTAAAATCCTCAGAGAAGGTTAGAATGTGTCGGCTCAGTTAGACGGTAACCAATTGTTCACCTCGCATGATGTGACGGGTGAGAATCTTTTACTCTTATTTTATCTTTGATCATGAATATTATTTTAACTTAATTAGAATATATTAGTCGAATTACTGTTTGCTCAAGAACAATGCGACCTCTATTCCTGGCCGTGAGATCATACTCACAGCCACTCTGGCCGGCTTCACCAAACACTGATGAATGACCCATAATCAATATTATATCTACTCTCAATGATGTCTCCGACTGTGAGAGTGAGACTAATTTAACCAACAACTCTTCCCTTGCACACAGGAGTGCGCTCATCGCTTGCTTAGGACTGATGGGATTTAGTGAGGCTCAGCAAAATCTGGTAATAGGTTCTCCAACTGAACTATCCTGTCCCTAGGCTAGTGTCTTGTCTTATTCCCTATATATAGAATTTAGTAGCATGGTTATTTCAACTCAAGAATCGTGAGAATGCGGCAATCGTGTACTCAGCGTCAGAAAGTCGCAGAGGCAACCCCAAAACATACCATACCTCGCGTGAAGCCTTAAACTTCAACGTCGTGTTCCCTTATGCTTATGTATATCATAGCATGTCTACAAGACTTAAGGTTGACGTCCGGTGCAGTGTAGATGGCACACGTTGCTCCGCTTTGCGTGCGCATGCAGATAATTCTTTCATTTGTGTCCCAGGGTGCACTTAATGACCTCGGGTGGAGGACTCTGAAAGCCATAGCTCTGGCAAAAACCATCACATTAGTCTGATATATTTACATAGCAAAGGCACATTTCAATACTGAGGGAAACTAGTGATAATCACATTCTTTACATGCGTCTTATTCTCCCCATCTCCTCAGCCTACTTACAATACAGAGAGTGAGTCAAGAAATGGACACTTTACAACATCATATCGCTCCAGTGCTATTGTGATTCGGCTCACTGCGATGGATATTCATTGACTTCACTCATCGACACGAGAGATGGTGCTGCAGAGCCACCTCATACGTTTAAATAAGCCTCACCGTACCCTCCGAAAATTAAGCCTTAAAAGAGTCCACCATGTGTATATAGAGCTCACTCAACATTGAGACACTTATCAGTCTTACCACACCTCACATTGAGTGCGAGTGTTTACCCACACAAATATGTAACATGAGGCAGAAAGACAATTACAGATCTAGGTCTATCTAAAAATTATCTATCACTTTATACTCTCACAATTTCTTATTCGTACAAATTTTTACAAAAAGATCAGTAAAAATACGATAAAAGTAAATCGGACATAAAGGGACCCGCACTTATGCCTCAACTCACTAGTCTCCCTATAAGGTGCGTGGTGGACAACTTGCGTTGGGAGATAGTGCTCGACTCTCGACTCTCTAAAATAAGTCTCCTCCTTGTTAAATGGGAGAGGACAATGGGGAGTTCCTGACGGGAGGCGGATGAATGTGATATGTGTGATCAGCATTCCTGGAGCGTAGCATCTTGGGCCAATGCCATGCAAATGATAGTCTTTTCTTCTGGCGAAACCAGTGATGTGCGATCAGCACATGGGACTAAATCTCCGTTTCATGTGGGCATTTCCTCTCCTACAGTATTTCTCTCGTCCTCAGGCTTTCTGATAGTGCTAGATGGGAAGCAACTCATGTAAGTTCAGTCAGAAGGTGGGTTTAGACTTGCCTTTATAATGATCTGAGCGTATACACTTTGAACCCTTGTGCTTCTTACAACGAACTGGCTAGGTTTTGGTGACAATGTGCAGTCTTGGAGCTAGGGATGGGGATGCCACGTGTAGTCACCAGAACTGTTGAAGTCTGTGTAGCGAGCAGTCCACTCTTGTTATCTGTTTTAAAGTGCCTTTCCTAGCTTTCCAGTGCAGGCAGGTGGTGCGTACAGCTCCTGCTCCGAGTTTACGGGAGGCATCACCTCTTCCGGCTTCTTAAGGCTCACCTGAGTATCAAAACGCCGATCCTTCGGAATAGAGTCCTGGCTCCGATTTAGCTTATCTGTAAGACATGCTTGCGTCTTTTTTGACTGAAATATATATATATGCATTATAACTTATCAAAAGTATCGGGATCACTGTAGTTATAGAACAGGTGGTGAAATTTGAATATTCCAATTTCCAAATCCACCATACTATCGAGTGTCTCTATGATTCAGGATTTACATAGACTTATATTTTATACTCACACATATCTATAACAACATGATTATCCTGCTATTCCGAAGTCTCTATGAGCATCTCTTACAACCATATATAGAGACTATATATCTTTGTGTACTTCTTTGCGTTGACAATTCAATCTGCTCTTGCGCTTATCACTACGATTCTCACAAAAGTATTAAATCAAAATATCCTTTTCTTATGTTTCCACAAAAAGGATTGGAAAGATTCTCGGTAAAACCCTGTGCGTGTTATCCACACATGTCACACCACTAAAGTGGAGACAAGTTTTATTATCCACATTTTATACATTTCATTTATCAGTACCTTACCCGTTATAATCCGCCCTTCGTACCGTTTCTCTCGCATTTCTCCTTTCGTTTATCCATACTCGGAACCAACACCAATTTCCAAATTATCTGTTCTCTCTATATATACTAGCATATAAAATCTCACGGATCCCTGTCCCCATAACGTTCTCACTCACTCATAAAAACAGCAAGTATAGATCTTTAAACTGATTATTCTCAAGCGCGACAAGTCAAGGGACACACAAGCATATCATCTTCTTAGTAGCTATGTTTCTCAGGATATCAAGTTGTTCTTCCATTTCACAAATCATACTTCTCAATATATAAGAAGAGTATATTGTGTTCATCGACATATCTTAATCTCTGTAATAGCTTGCACATACCCAACTACCGAGCTACTTCAACCATACCTAGCTCTCTCGATCGTAAGAGGTTGCTTACTGGATAAGGTGAGAACTTATTTTCTTCGCTCATGATACTTCTGGGTGTGTCGTCATCCTCCCACAAAATATGGCGATGTGTCTTTATTCACCGAGCGGCGCCAACCACTTTATTCACTCCTACCTGTAACTGAACCTCGATATCGTTCAATCAAGTCCACACGCTCAGAACACTTTTGTCCAAACATCTACCAAATCAAGAATAACCCTCAAATAACCCTATCAAATGCTCTCCTCTGATGAGTGAAGGATAGTTATTTTATCTCACCATCTCAATCTATCAATATACAAAGAACCTACATCCGTGTCCTAAGAATACTAACAGCAAAAGTTTCCATTAGAAAGGGGCAATCATAGGGTCTCAGTAAGGTAGTCCATATATCCATGAGATCCGCTCATGTATAAATTTCCCCTCTATCACAAGTTCGAAACCACTAATGTCTCTTCTCGGATACACAACAATGCATGCCAAGATAAATGAAGACTAGAGGAGACCTGGTGGCGAATATTGTTTATCTTTACTTATTGTTTCTGTTTCAAGTTTCTCTCAGATGTTTTACTCGAGCAAGCTAGTGTTAAGATGCCAGGTAGATTTATCCTCATGCGCTCTCCGAGCTGAGTCTCATACATAACTTATTCGGCAAAAAGTCTAGGGGCTAATGCCAATTACACTAAATTTTCCTTTAAAACAGAAAGACTTGTGAATGTTTGTTTAAATCTGGCAGAAGTTGTTCAAAAACTAGCAAGATTTGTTTGAACTAATCTTTCAGCCAATCTAACTGTCTTGTATTCGGAACCAATGTAGCTTTTCCAAGTGATTTTTCAAAGGGGCAGTTGCCATTTTATTATAAAACATGCCTTGTGTTGCTTTTATTCATTTATCTATTGCATTTTAAAAGATTTAAAACCCATGCGTGGGCATCAAAACTAAACACAAAGGCATAGGAGAGCCAGGACCTACCTAAGAATCAATGTGTTTACGCAAGGCATGTGTATATACCAGTGACCAGGCTATTTCAGTTCTAGGGAAGCGCAGCAGCTGTGTAGCAGTTCAAACAAAGGTTCTATTGCCTTTTGATTCCTTGTCATTGCAGAGCTTGCTTTTTCATGTTATTGCCCCCAGAGATTTTTAGTCCTATTGACAACAGACCCACTGAAGTAAAGAGACATGTCCTTTAGATTTACTAATTTTCATGCGGCCAACTCTTGAGTAGACTTAGCTGAAGTGCAGGCCCATTATCCAAGCTGGCTTTAGTAGTATATTGTCTGCTTTGGTGTCTCATAGCGCAGCACCTCAGATATCTAATATATACTGCTTTTGCTCCCACAGAAAAAAACTTGTCGAGGATGGGAACCACGTCATTAGAGATCGTGGTTTCCATAGCTGTGATAGGCAGCACTGTTGACAGTTTAGGTGCTTCTGAGTATTGGGAAACAGGAACATTTCCTTTTCATGATTTTCTTGACACAGTAGGCAACCTGGAGTCCCCTTTGTGATACCCTCTCCCTGCCTCTTGTCCACAGCCTAATCCTTTAACTTACAGTTTTAATTTAACGAAAAACACAATTACCATCATGGGAGTAAGGGGAAACGCAATAAAAAGAAAAAATTTTTCTCAGGGCACAGTTTTATTAGCCAGGACTTGCCAGCCTGGGCTATTGTATTCCCACAATCACCATTCGGAAGAAGCACTTGAAAGTTCAGAGTCATAACCTGGGGATCTAAGGAAAGAACAGAGGGAGACTGAACACAAGTGTGACTGGTTAGATAGTCATGCAAAAGGGATTGAAGTGCAATATCCAGAGTATAATAAATTCTTTGCCAAAAGATAATTTCCCATTCTCGAAAGAAGAACCAACACTTTCAGTATTTGTGGATAAGTCTCTCCAAACAGACACCTAAGTGTAGTTGTTGTATTTTCACTGTGGAAAATCCTCAGAGTTTTAATTGTTCAACTTTTGTACAATTAAGTCAACTCTGCAATGTGCTAACAGTGTGTTCTGTTGGTCTCACATGCATCAGAGCCTCACATGAGAGGATGTGTTTAATTGTTTCTGTGTGTACATTAATTTCTTGTTTGTAAAGGTTAGAGAGGCGCGCGCTACCCCTGACGTTAGTCACCAACTATACTCTCGTGAAACCCAGAGAATACTTCTCGAATCCTTCGTGTGAGCTCTCTCGCCAATTAGGGCTCAGATTCATCAGACAGTTTATCCATGCCACACATTAAAGTGCAAGCCGCCGATTTGTCTGACCATCTCTAAACGCTTATTTCTGCGTTTCATGTGTGTAGCAACGCAGCATGAGCTAAGTTTGCGAAACTCAGACGTATGATCTTCTTGCCTCGCACAGATTGCGAGAAAGGGACGAGCCGCATGTGTCATCTCCTCTCCTCCGCCGGTCACGACAGTAATATCTACTTCCTAGATGATCTCACTGTGCACTTAAATGTTTTCTAACAGTGCAAATTGTATAACGTACCAATTACTTTGCTAGGTGGGGCAGGGCTGGACAATAACTCACAATCCATCGGGCCGTTCCCTTTTTATAGTTATCCTTTCAGTGGAGTCTCAGCGAGCCAAACTCTGCAGGGATGAGTTTGAAAACTGCTCCGCTCCAACATCTCTCTGAATGCGCAGAGCCCTCAGATCCACGGCCGCCGAGCCACCTACCGACCGTTTCCCTAATTCTGCCTCTTGTATTTGCTCAAGAACCCAGCAGCTGTGTGATTAAAAGGCTTATTTAGAAATAACTCACTTTTCTTTTAAATAAAGACAATTAAAATTGTGACACTCTGTAATACGTTGGTGCTCTTTATGTTTCATTCTCACTGGCATCCCCCTTATGACATTTGTGAAGATATAGCGAATCAATTGTGCATGTGGAGTGGAGCAGAGCTTCCAGAATCAATTCTCAGAAAAATTGGTGCCTCACTGTCCTTGCTGGTGAGGCTCCGTTGTGCGGGTAACCTGCTGGATAGTCTGTTGGTTTTGAAGGAAAGGACACGGCACGCTGCCAGGCAAAGCAGATTCGTCGCAAACCGGTGAGTGGCTCACAGACCTGTTTGCACCAGGTTTCTCAAGGACTAGGGGAGTGACCCCACCACTACTTCTTACAGCCACAAGGGTTCTTCAGCAGATCTACCCACAGAGGGCCCTCAGTACTGTTTCCAGGGAACATTTTTGCTCCTCAGGTCTTTGACCTGTATGTTGTCTGCTTCATCCTCTAAGAACTCGGTGTGTGGTTTCTCATCAGGGCTAGGCAAGCGCAAGACATTGCCCCAGTCAAGCACTTAGCTACAGAGAGAGATAGTCGAGAGAACCAAGCGATCGTAAGGGGGGGAACGGGGGACACTTGAATTAGAGGTAGGAATCAAATCATGTTCATTGTAGTCTTATAAAGCAGTAACTAAGGGGTTAACAGCAAATCAAAGGAGTGCCTTATTCTCCCATAATTTGACCACTGGACTGAGATTAGTAAAGTGGCTAAACCATATGTTTATTTATCATAAGTGGTGCCAACGGCACCGGGTATAAGGGACGGAGGGGACTTCACCTCCCCCAATACTTTTGGACAGGGGCAGTGCCCCCCAATATTTAGGGGCTGCCACTCCACCCTCCCACTGCCAGGTGCCCTCCATGCACCCCAGCCCCAGCCTCCACCTAAGAGCCAGGCAGCGGCAGGTGATCTTTACTTCACTTGTCCCAGCCACAGCCGGCAGCCCAGGAGCAAGGCAGGGGCTTGGACAAGCAAGTGTGGAGATTGCCCTCCACACATCCATCCTGCCCCGGCATGGCGACATCACATGACGTGTCATGAGACATTTCACATGACCTTGCCCCGTCAATGTGGGTAGGTGGGTGGGTGGGGCAAGTTAGCTCCCCTGAGTGGTGCTATGCAGATGTAACAGCAACCTGAAGTTGGGACGTGTTAACTATTCCCTTGCTGATGTCTGGTGATTCAACCTCGTTATCTTTAGTCAATTGATTTGTGTTTGGTGTTATCTCGTCTCTCTGGATGTGTACCTTTATCTTTTACTCCCACCCTGTAAATCAGATCCTCACCCAACAGACTCCTGTGATTAAACATCTAACATTTTTTACATTCTTTTTTCTTGCATTTCTAGGTTCCTCTCTATGTAAGTTTAGACCATAATCCATTAATTCAGTCATAGGGCTGTGTGGTGTATTTTCCTCAGTGATATCACTGAAGGTCTTAACTACCTTGTTTGAAGTACAAATGGCTCCAGCTTGTAATAAGCTCAGTGGAAGACAGGGGCAGATTTACTATGAAACTAATGAAGTTTAAGATTCAGGGCCCCTAATCCCAGAGAGGCCCCAGAAGTGACTTTAGTCATGCATGTATATAACATTTCCCTAATTTTCATCCCCTCCATAACTCAAAAACTATATGGCATAGGATTTTTTTATTCACAACAGTGACTTAGATGTGTGAGTTAATCCAGTACAGCAATTTTAATCAAATCATAGAATCATAGAGTTGGAAGAGACCACAAGGGCCATCCAGTCCAACCCCCTGCCAAGCAGGAAACACCATCAAAGCATTCCTGACAGATGGCTGTCAAGCCTCCGCTTAAAGACCTCCAAAGAAGGAGACTCCACCACACTCCTTGGCAGCAAATTCCACTGTCGAACAGCTCTCACTGTCAGGAAGTTCTTCCTAATGTTTAGGTGGAATCTTCTTTCTTGTAGTTTGAATCCATTGCCCCGTGTCCGCTTCTCTGGAGCAGCAGAAAACAACCTTTCTCCCTCCTCTATATGACATCCTTTGATATATTTGAACATGGCTATCATATCACCCCTTAACCTTCTCTTCTCCAGGCTAAACATACCCAGCTCCCTAAGCCGTTCCTCATAAGGCATTGTTTCCAGGCCTTTGACCATTTTGGTTGCCCTCTTCTGGACTAGTGTAGTATTTTATTATTATTATTATTATTATTATTATTATTATTATTTAATGTGGAGATCTGTCATGGAACAACCCCAATGAAGAAAATAACAGTGGTTACCCATACCTTGTTGCTGGTTGCGAAGACCCCCCCCCCAACGGTTCAAGCTTCAGGACCTGAAAAATATAGGTTCGCCACTGGTGGTAGAACATCTGTACCAACATGCAGAAGGTTCTGCACTCAATCCCTCATGACTCCATGTAACACCAGGAAAAGCCCCTGTATGAACCCAGGAGAGTCACTACCAGTCAGAGCAGAAAATATTGAGATACTTGGGCCAAAGATCTAACTCAGTATAAAACAATTTATTCTGTTTCTATGACCATCATTTCTTTCTTCCTCTCTCTCTCATCCCCCACAATGGTTTGGAATGTAAATTTGATGCTTTGGGTTTAGCATTTAATTATTATTATTATTATTATTATTATTATTATTATTATTATTATTATTATTATTATTCATTTGTACCCCACAGTAATATCTGTTGGAATATGAATTAAAGGAAGAAGAGGTAAAAAGCGTAATGATTAAGTGGGCCCAAGATATAGGTAGAACAATTTACCGATCTCAGTGGGATAATTTATGGAATATTAGTATGAAATTTACGGCTTGCACGCGAATAAGGGAAAACATGCTAAAATTAGTATATAGATGGCACTTAACACCTGAAAAATTGGCCAAAATATATAAATTAAAGTCAGATAAGTGTTGGAAGTGCCAGGAGAAAGTTGGTAATTACTTTCACTGTTGGTGGACCTGTGTCAAAATTAAAAAGTATTGGAATATGGTACAGTGGTGCCTCGCAAGATGAAATTAATTCGTTCCACAAGACTTTTCGTCTTTCGGAAATTTCGTCTTGCGAGGCACCATTTCCCATAGGAACACATTAAAAGTTAATTAATGTGTTCCTATGGGGGGAAAAGTCCGGGGGCCCCTCCCGACCAGCACCGGAGCTGTGCCACGCCACGTTTTAAGGCTGCAGCGAGCGAACAGCAATCACTGCAGTCTTAAAACGCGGCACCCGCGCCATACAGGGAGCTGTAAAGGCTTACCTTTTGGTTCCGGTCGGGACGGGTGTTGTCCATCGTGTCCATCTTGGACATGCACAGTCGATCCAAGATGGACACGATGGACAACACCCGTCCGACCGGAACCAAAAGGTAAGCCTTTACAGCTCCCTGTATGGTGCGGGCGCCGCGTTTTAAGACTGCAGTGATTGCTGTTCGCTCGCTGCAGCTTTAAAACGCGGCTCCAGTGCCGATGGGGGGGCCGTGGGATCGCGCCCGCCATTTTGGATGGCCGGGCGCGATCCGACGCCGCCTCTCCCCACCGGCACGGGCAGCGGAGCCGCGTTTTAAGGCTGCAGGGAGCGAACAGCAATCGCTGCAGCCTTAAAACGCGGCTCCGGTGCCGATGGGTGGGGCCGTGGGATCGCGCCCGCCATTTTGGATGGCCGGGCACGATCCGACGCTGCCTCTCCCCACCGGCATGGGCAGCGGAGCCGCATTTTAAGGCTGCAGCGAGCAAAGAGCAGGCTGCTATTCGCTCGCTGCAGCTTTAAAACGCGGCGCTGCTCCAGTGCCGGCTTACAGTGGTACCTCGCCAGACGAATTCGTCTTGCGAAAAAGAGCCATAGACGAATTCGTCTCGCGAGTCAACTAAAAACTCGCAAAACCCTTTCGTTTTGCGAGTTTTTCGTTGTGCGAGGCATTCGTCTTGCGAGGTACCACTGTATATGAAAAAATGAAAAAGATGTTAAAAATCACCTTTAAAAAAACACCAGAGACAATGTTATTGAGTTTGGTACAGGAGGAAATACAAGAAGATAGAAGAAATGTTTTCCTATATTCGTGTGCAGCTGCTAGAATGTTATTAGCCCAATATTGGAAAGGGGAAGAGGTTCCAACGATACAGGAGTGGCACCTAAAATTAGTAGAGTTCATGAACTTGGCAAAAATGACAGCAGCAATTAGAAATATTTCGAAACAAAAAATTATAGGAGAATGGAAATATGTGGAGGAATATTTGAAGAAAGAAGGAGTAGAAACAAAATTGGTGATCTGCTTGGAATGACTGACATACAGGGAAAGGTAATTATGGATAACGAGGGATAAGTATATAAAGATATTTTGTAACAAACTTGATTTATTAAATAAAGCATAGACAAGAACTTTAGTAGGAGACACGAAGACGAACTTTAGGAAGTCATTTTATTTTAACTTTTTCTTTTTTTCCTCTGTCTTTTTTGAGTTCTATTTTTACTTGATTGTGTAATTGTATGTAATGATGTGGTTGTGTAATTGTCTTTTGTAATTGTGTAGACTGTGTTTGTATTATTATTTGTATTATCTTAAAGAAATTTCAATAAAACTTGTTTTTAAAATTTTTAAAAAACTAACACAGTATACAAAGAACATAAGAACATAAAAACAGGCAATCAATTAATTAAAATACATCTTAAAATTAGTTCAGAGCAAATTAAAATCTGGACAGATGGCAGTCCATGGGTAAAATTGAGAGTGGTTAATATTCTCCAGGGCCAACTGTTACCACTGGTCTTATAAAGGACCTGTGAGCGGGCTAGGAGGCCTCTTTAATGCTTGTTCTTATACAGAAAGAAAAGAATCAGACTGAACCCCGACCAAAGGCCTGGCGGAACAGCTCTGTCTTGCAGGCCCTGCGGAAAGATGTCAAATCCTGCAGGGCCCTGGTCTCTTGTGAGAGAGCGTTCCACCAGGCTGGGGCCACGGCCGATAAGGCCCTGGCTGTGGTCAAGGGCAGTCTAATCTCCCTGGGGCCTGGGATGTTCAGGGTGTTATTATTTGCAGACCTTAAGGTCCTCCGTGGGGCCTACCAAGTGAGAAGGTCCCGTAGGTACGAGGTGAATGGACTGCTTTGAAGGTGCATGCACAAACACTATTTAATGTTAGGTCCTTATTACTGATGCAGCACTCTTTGATCCATATGAAACTGCCAAAACCAGTACTTGACATGATTCATGCTGACTTCTCATGCTCAGAATACCATTTAACCTTCCAAGCTGAAGAAGGCCTACTTGGAGAGACAGTGCTTTAAAAAGGACAAACAACATGTCAGAATGAATAACAGTCAACAAATGCACAACTCCAGGTTATACAAATATGTGAGAATCCATAAAACACATTCTATAAATGCAAATATTAAAAACAGCCAGCCATGCTATAATAACCGCTTTGGCAATGCCACTTCATCCAGCCTCCCACGCACTTGTAAAATCTGCACTAGAGGGTTCCCTGGCCTTCCAAGACAGATTTTAGGAGGCTGCAGAGGTGGTAGGGAGAATGAGAATCCCTGTTGTATGAGTGGACACCTACTCACTGTTAGTTGGCTCGCGTACTGTATTTTTATCTTTGTAGTTATGAAAAAGAACACACAGAGCTGCTTTATAATTGAGTCAGACCTTGCTTCATCTAGCCCAGTATTGTCTACACTTCCTGCCAGCAACTCTCCGGGATTTCCAGCAGGAACAATTTCTTAGCCCTACCCTGGGATGCCAAGGACCATGTTTGGCATGCAAAGCGGATGCTTTGAGCTATGGCCCTTTTTATCATTGACCACACCTTGTTTTTCCTTTTTCGGGGTTTGGTTTCTTTCTGACTTAGAGGAAATGGTGGTTGATTTGTAATATACCGGTAGCCTAACATTGTGAGCTAGACAGATTTCTATTGCCAAACCAGTGAAGTGTGAATTAGCCACAGGCATCCCAATCTCCAAATTCTATTCTTTAGTAAATGAACAGTAACAAGACCTTAAAGAAGCCCATCAAAGTGGACCTTGAGATCCACCCACAATTCACAATCTCATCCATGCAGTGGACTGCATTTCATCCATGCAATGACTGCATTTCAATCTGCCCCATCCTGTCACTAGCTGGTAGAGTCTGCTTCTGCAACAAGTAATTGATTCTCTTCCCCCATTTACAGCTCTAATTAAACACACACTGAATTAAACTCAAATTCATGGGAAACAATTAGCTCACTCTTTTGTCTCCCTTGTCTATAATATGAGGCAGCCAGGTGTCACGTTCTACAAATCTCCATCAATGGTTCTTTGTGGAAGGAAATTAGGTTTGAAGAAGTCTTCTGCAGTATCTAAAGCTCTGAATTTATTGGGCAGTGGTGTGCCACTAGAACAGAGATGCATACTAAAGAGATTAAAACACAACTTCCCATCAGAATACCAAGCGCATATAATGTTATTCATCCTCAGGGTAAACCTATTGAAATTAATGGATGCAACCAACATAGGTGCATTAATTCCACTGAGCTTACTTTGAGTAGAACTTAATAGGATACAGCCCCAATATTTGAGAGTTGGGCACAGTGAAGTTAAGGTGAGTATCTTTATTCCCCCGGTTTAACAAAATAGCTTTATATGCATACAAAGTTAGAAGTCTAATGATTGCATTGCTAGATTAGACCAAGCGTGAGGGAGAGTAGGCATGTGAGAGAAATTACCTAACTAATTTATGCTTCCCCAAACAATACCCAAGCCAAAACATAGCAACTCTCTGAAATTCACAACTTCTCTGAATTTTGCAAAGCAGTTGTGCATCCAGTCAGTGTGCACAAAAAGCATATATTAGCAAAAACAACAACATAAAAATGCATCACATTAGGAGGGGAATGCTTTGCAGAAATGAATATATTAGGTTAAATAACATACAAAATATTTATACATTAGGTAAAATTCACACTACTGGTAATATGTTTCATTTCCCCCTTCTCTCTCTCTCTCTCTCTCTTTTTTAAAGCAAACCAATGCAGAAATGTGAAGAACTGAATTTAAGATCAGGGAGATGAGAAACTAAAATGGGCAAGTTCATCCATCCTTACCAGAGAGATAGGGCTGCAACAAGCTAAACTGCAGAAATCACATATAATCTGTAAATTATATGTGATCTTTGTTTCATCTAAACGGTTTCTACTCCTTTCCCAGGGGGCAAAGCTGCATCATGTTATTGTTGATTAACCTTGTTTCACCCAGACCCCAACTTGCCTTTCTTAAAAGGGAGCAAAAATGCATCTTGCTAGGATTGACTGACATTTGCTTCCAAATCTGTGTACTACATATTGCAGGGGGGGCATTAAGTAAATAATAATAATAATTAATATGTATTCAAATCAAAGCGAAAATCTTTGTTCACTCATTTCACCAATTTGGGAAACATTTTCCTGGCTTTCCCTGTGTTGATGTAATAAATGATGTCATTTATCCAAAGGGCTCAAGATGGCATGGGGGGCCTGCTGGGACAATGGCCCCGAGCGCATTTTTCTAGGGGGTGCTGGTAGGATGGTGTGAGGAGGATACAGCAGGACAGGCCTGCACCCTTCCAATCAGACTGATTGGAAGGGTGCATGTGTAACGGACCAACCCTGAGCCTGGGTGTGAGCAGGTGCCCAGCACTCGAAGAGTTAACACCCACTCTAGATGACTGGCAGCTCAATCGCAGAGGCGGGTCTTTTCTACCTTTTAAAAGGGAGAGAATGGCAGTTGGGCGGTTGTTGTGGGTCAGGGATTGAGGGTGAGAGGGTGAGCGGGTTGGAGGTTAGGCTTAGGCTAGGGAAGGAAAGCTTTTATCCTGTTTAATGTTGTAACCAAGCTTACGTACCTGAAAGAAAAGCATTGTAACCGCATTCTACCTGAACATCCATGTTAATTAAGTTACCTCAATAAACATATTTTGTGTTTCAACGTTCGTGGACTCTGGCAGTGCGTCAGTACCTCTAGAGGTGTGGTTGAGGGGAAAAGCACTAAAGGTTTCCTGTGGAAGAGGGGACGGGTGGCTTATTTTCCTAACACACAGAGGACTGGGCAGTGAAGCCAAAGGTGCCACGCAGTTGCCAGAAGGAAAGGCAAGCTGCAGTAGTTTGGGAACCCAGGGCGGGAGATCCCAAGGTGGCAGGAGTTTCATTTTAAGAACGTGGAGCACTGAGGTACCCCGAGGACATCTCTCATAACATCACTTTAGGATTCATTTTAGTCGTCGGTGAAACCTAGGGAGAGACACAGTCAGGGGAAACGTTTTACAGTGTGAGGGCTCTTGGTGGGAAACGAAGGGTCCCTCACAGCATGTCTGCCCTGTTGCAAAGCGAGGGTGAGGCAGGGATTGAAGGGATCATGGCTGCTGCATCCTTCTCATGCTGCCATCCCTGAGCCACTCTGTGAACCTAGCAAAGCAGATCAGGGCTGGCATTGAATCAGTGGTGAGGGCTGGGCTGGCATGCCCCGTGCCCCCCAGCACACACTTCCCTGCTAGCTAGGAGAGACCCCTCCCTGAAATTCTGGAGAACCACTGCCATTCAGTGTAGACATTGCTGAGTTATGTGGACCATTGGTATATGGAGTACTGGCCTCAGTATAAGGCAGCTCCATTGAGTACAATGTGACTTAGAATTAGGGCTCAAGAGATCCAACCATTGCTATTATTATTATTATTATTATTATTATTATTATTATTATTATTGAATGGGTCTACTCCAAGTAGGACTAATATTGAATGCTACTCAATGTCTGTTGGGTGGTTTGACTCTCCAACGTTTCAAATGTTCAAGTCTGGATTGACATTTTGAAAGCGGATGTACCTTCAGTCATCACTTCCTTCCCTGGAAGCATGATTCCATATGCCACTCATAATTCAAGCTACCATTGGAGATCTGTCTCCCCATCATCCAGCCATCTGAAATTACAGCTCATTTTCTCATAAAAAGGGGAACCTTTGCAAGACAAATTCCTGGGTAGAGATGACTGAAGTAGGTCAATTAAGACAGTGCTCTGAAGAGCCTGCATCTGTCTCTTCCTCTTCATCACCATTGGCAAATGCAGCTGCCTCCATCTCCATCCCTTAATTTAAAGTTCTTGGAATGGAAGTTCCAAAAAAAAAAAAAAAAAGCCTTGCTCTGGTTTGGCAGCTGGAAGAATCGATGCTGCTGAGGTCCTTGAAAACAGACAGCTGGCTGACAGTGGCAAAGGATGATTCGTCAGTAGGAACAAAATTGTTATGGCATTGAACAGAGGGAGGCAGCCTTCCACAGGGACAGCAATGTCAGGGTCCTAGAAGAGATGGATGTCTGGGTGTGCAGAGTCGGGAATAAGCAGAACTTTTCAGAACGAACAATTCTTGCACTGTAGCAGTTTCTAGGAATTGCAAGTGGGGAGAATACAGTTGCACCCAGGTTCTGCTTGCAAGCTTCTGAAAGATGCATTTGGTTGGACACTGTGAGAACAAGGTGCTGGACTAGGTGGGTCTTTAACCTTCCCCAGCAGAGTTCTTCATAAGTCCAGGTCCAGGTCCATTATGTCCAGGTCCAGGTCCACTTAGCAGAATGGACCCCAAATGCAGCAATTTTGGTGTAGTGAATCCCACCACTAACCACCAATTAATAAAGTAGCAGATTCACCCCGCTAACTGCCTCCAATTAAATATAGCACACCCACCACATAGAGTACACCAATCTTATGGGGGGTCTTGTGTGAGGGAAAACTTCATGATTTAGAGTTTTACACAGAAGCTGAACAAACAAGAAACATTTTATTTACAAAAGGAAGTTGGTGAAACAAAGTTGGGTCAGGAGATGCGTTCTTTCAAGTATAAGTTAACTTATTACCTGAACTAAATATAAAGATCTTATGGGCTTAAACACAGCAGTATATCATTCTTAAACTTCTGTTGCTAAAAATCAGTTGTTACACTTCAGGTAGATGTTGAGGTTTCTATAATGGGTGGTGAAATGCTTAACTCAGCTTCTGTTACTTCAGTCTCGTTCCCTTACTTAGTTATGGCAGGTGTTACAGTTAAATACTTTTGGCACAGCACAGCTTCCTTCACAGCTTAATACTTTGGTTCAGGAGTGAGGGGCACTTTTCGTCAGTTACCCACTCTCTTAGCAACCCCACTCCTGAGGTATTCCATTTGTTATAACAGACCCAGGGGATCCCCTCACCCCTTGTTACTGGCTTGGGAGTCTTCTTTACCTAGAAGATCTCCCCCACCCCTCCCCCACCCCAGCTAGAATGAGACACAGGGAGTCTGTATTCCCACAGCTTCTCCCTCTCCTGGCTCAGAGTCAGCCCTCCATGTACCTCCTGTCTGTACACCTTCCCCCAGACACTCAACCTGCTCTTCCCATCTAAGCTGTGAGGCCCCTTCCTCTTGCTATAGTGAGGATGTTCAACTCAAATCAGAACCAATTCTCCCTCTATCAAATCTCATCCTAATCCCTATCTCCCATCTCAAATCAAGCCCTACCGCTCACCCTGAAGCCTATCTCTCAACTCCTAAAACTGCCAAAAGTCACTCCTAGCTTCACTATCAGACTTGTTCTGGAATCTGCCCCAACTTGGTAGAACAGTTTGCCCCGATGTTTTTATTTTATTTTATTTTAATATTTTTATTAAAGATTTTCTTGATTTACAAAGGTAATGCAATGTCTCTCTCGTATTTTTCCATATAACATTTTTACAAATCGGTTGTTTGTTGTTGAGACATTAGGGAGAGAAGGGGGAGAGAGGTGGGTGGGATGGGGAGATGGGTGGGGTAGGGTGACGATGTTTCTGTTACTTAATTCTAATTTCATAGAAGGGAGTGTATGTTTTGTTTAAATGTCCCATAGTAGCATGGTCAGTATACTGAATGCTGGTATACATTATGCAAAAAAAAAGGGGGGGGTATTTCTAGTGGTTTTTCAAAAAATAAACAAAACCAGTCTATTTTATCATCTAATGCATCTAAGAGCAACAAACCGTCTCATGTCATGTTTAGAAACCAACACCATGGCATGAACTTTCAGAGAGCAGAAATAGCAATGGACAAATTTTCCCTTCACATGCTCCTTCTTAAATTGTTTCCTAATAACATAAGATACTTCCTCATAGTGAGTCAGACCATTGGCTCATCTTGCTCAGCATTGTCTGCACTGATTGGCAGTAACTCTCCAGAATTTTAGGCAGGAGGTCTTTCCCAGTCCTAAGTGGAGACACCAGGGGTTGAACCTGGAATCTTCTGCACTCAAAGCAGACACTCTACCACTGAGCTACGGCTATTTCCACCTGCCAAACCATTTCCCCCAAACTAAGAACATTCATCTTAACCCAAGCCAGATTAATTTGACCTTTGTGCTCCCCTCCCCTTTTGAAGCTTCAGCCCCCTCCCCTCCTTTCCATTCCAAATGTCCACCATTCCACAATCTCCTGTGTACAGAGAGATGGCGATTCTTCCTTAAAACAAACAAACAAAAAAACAAAAACAAACAAAGTGAGGCCATCAAAATATGTAATTTTTTTTAAAAGAGAAATTTTACTAAGTCTTTGCTGCTTCTGTATAGTGGAAGCTGAGCCAAATGTTTAATTTGTTTGTTCATTCAATCTTATAAATGTATCAGCAGGCATCTTTACGGCATGCTCAGGGCATGGAACATGCAGTTTTCATTGCAATAAGATGGTGAACTCCAAAGAACAGGTGATAAAGCTGTATTGCACTTATGCACACTTCCTCTTGTCCTGCTGTTTTTCCCTGGGGGGGAAACTGCTGTTTAATGTTCAGTTGGAGCAAATGGCAATTTGGGTATTCCTGGATTGCCATTTGTTCTTATCTATCACTAAAGAGTGAGTTTTCCCTTGGAAAGGTATGAAACAAGGAGAAAACTGCTCATGCCAGTGCATAGAAAGTGCAGGTCAAGCAGAAAACTGCTTGAACCCGTACTTTTTGGCACAGCAAAAGTGGAAGTGTGGATGATCATAATAGGAGTCAATTGCAGAGATGGGGAACCACTTGCCCTCCAGAAATTGTCAGATTCCAGCTCCCATTCAGCACAGTCAGCATGATCCAAGATCATCCCTGACCATTGGAAGTTGATGGTGGTAGTAGTTGTTGTCCAATAACACCTGGGAGGCCATCAGTGCCCTATCCCTGGTTTATTAGAACAAATAAGGGTTAGGTTTTATCAACCTATACATCATTTCTCATTTAGGAAGTCCGAAGGTGATTGTTGCTGTTGGCATCTTTCTGTCTTGAGAGACAATGGCGTTTGCATCTGCATCAGAAAGTTAAACTGCTGTGTTAGCAGCACCAAAGTGACCTTCTGAGGTGCAAGCCTAGGCAGTGTGTATAGAGGTCCTGGGTTGCCTAGACAAAAAGAACCCCCTCTAGGCCATGCTGGTGTGGTCCAAAGGAAAGCATAGCAAAAGCATGGCACTACCTTGGCTGCAGGAGTTGCCAAAAGGAGGCATACAAGGCTCCATCCAGCCTCCTTTGGGACTCCGCTCTGGATTTGTGTAGAGCTTTCTCCTTGGTCTTTTCTTATCCCACAGATATCCCATAAGGCAGCAGAGGTTTAGGACCAGACTTTTTCTTCTCTTAGATGGGGTACCTTCCCAGGCTGATGAGTCCCATTTGTCCCTTTCTTCCTCTACAGCACATGCATAACCTCCCTCCTTTTCTGAATTTTATTTTATTTTTTTCATTATTACAATCATTTACGGCTTTTCTTCTTCCCTTTCCCTGGTTCTTTTGATTTCCCCACCATTCCTGCATAATTCTTATATATCCATTTAATAATAATAATAATATTTATTATTTGTACCCCGCCCATCTGGCTGGATTTCCCCAGCCACTCTGGGCGGCTTCCAACAGAAATCAAATACAAAAATATCAAACATTAAAAACTTCCCTAAAAAGGGCTGCCTTCAGGTTTTTTCTGAATGTCAGGTAGTTGTTTATTTCCCTTGACCTGTGATGGGAGGGCGTTCCACAGGGCGGGCGCCACTACCGAGAAGGCCCTCTGCCTGGTTCCCTGTAGTTTTGCTTCTCGCAGTGAGGGAACCGACAGAAGGCCCTCGGCGCTGGATCTCAGTGTCCGGGCTGAATGATGGGGGTGGAGACGCTCCTTCAGGTATACAGGACCGAGGCCGTTTAGGGCTTTAAAGGTCAGCACCAACACTTTGAATTGTGCTCGGAAACGTACTGGGAGCCAATGTAGATCTCTCAGGACCGGTGTTATGTGGTCCCGGCGGCCACTCCCAGTCACCAGTCTAGCTGCCGCATTCTGGATTAATTGCAGTTTCCGGGTCACCTTCAAAGGTAGCCCCACATAGAGCGCATTGCAGTAGTCCAAGCGGGAGATAACCAGAGCATGCACCACTCTGGCGAGACAGTCTGCGGGCAGGTAGGGTCTCAGCCTGCGTACCAGATGGAGCTGGTAGACAGCTGCCCTGGACACAGAATTAACCTGCGCTCCATGGACAGCTGTGAGTCCAAAATGACTCCCAGGCTGCGCACCTGGTCCTTCAGGGGCACAGTTACCCCATTCAGGACCAGGGAGTCCTCCACACCTGCCCTCCTCCTGTCCCCCAAAAACAGTACTTCTGTCTTGTCAGGATTCAACCTCAATCTGTTAGCCGCCATCCATTTTAGTTCTCTTTGATGTTTTCTTTATACCTCTACACTTGTGTGTCCCCTCCCCCCGCCCCCGTATTTGTTTTAAGGCCTACCACCTCCCAGAACTCAGCGATTGTTTCATCATCACCCTCAGCTCCGGGGGAAACCACAGGGCTGTCTGGGCTCCATGCAATCATAGAGTGTGCTTTGGAGCCAGACAGTCAATAGCCCTGGTTAACTCCACATTCCAGCGGGCCACCAGGGAATTAGCTGAGAGGCCATCAACATGGGATAAAACATCCCCAACCATTCTCTGGAAACCATCTGGATCCATTAAGTGACAGGACAGACCATCCAAATTGGTCCCACCTCCCTGAGGAGGGGAAGGATCACAAAGAAGTCTTGTTGCATCAGGAGGTGATCCGACCGTGGCACTTCTTTTGTTTCACTTTTACTTAGTGTCAAATCACCCACGTCCATAGAGGTGAACACCAGATCTAAGGCATGTCTGCAGCTATGAGTTGGGCCAAACTTATTCAGGGACAGCCCCATGGAGGCCATGCTTTCCACGAAGTCCCGAGCGGCCCCTTGTAAGGTCGTGTCGGCATGGATGTTAAAATCCCCTAGGACAACCAAACTAGGTGTCTCCAGGAGAACATCCACCATGACCTGAAGCAGCTCAGGCAGGGAATCCTTGGTGCAGTGGGGAGGTTGGTACACCAAAAGGAATCCTGTACTGCCCCTATTGCCTAACTTCCAGAACATGCACTGAGAAAACTGGGTCTTCTCAATAGGACATTTCATGCAAGCTGATGACTTGCTAAAAATTACTGCCCCACCGTCCCCTCCCATATGACCTGGGTTACTGTACCTAAGAGAAACCTGGTGGACAAGCAGCAGCAAGGACAGGCCCATCTGCCACATCCAACCAAGTCTCTGTTACACATGCCAGGCCAATTCCTCCATCCATGATCAAGTCGTTGATAACAGCGGTCTTGTGAATCATTGACCTGGGATTGCACAGCAGCAACTGAAGGTCATGTGGGTCTCCCTTGTTGATTCCAGTATCCTTCCGGTCAAGACCAGACCCAGAGGCAGGGACAGTCTTCAAACAATGACTAAACCTGCCTCCTCGGTAATGACATAGTCTGGAGCTAGCGTAACTCTTCCTCCTACCCGTGATCACTGACATTGGGTGTCATTAATATGAACGTGCTACCAAAAATGTTTTTATTTCAAATGGTTGCAATGATCAGCAATACAGGATGCTTCAAGGAGTGGCAAAGAGATATTATGAGAAACCAATAATAAAAGTGAGAACCTGCCCTGCCCTTCAGATGTTCTGCAATTCCCATCATCCCAGACTACTGAGAATGCTGGCTGGAGCTGATGGGATTTGAATTCCCACACCTTCTGAAGGGACACAGGCTCCTCTGCCCTACAAATAGCCCTGCAAAGAAGAACAGGTAGAAAAGGGGCTGGATCCAGGAGGAGGATACATCATCCGAGGATCCCCAAAAGTTTAAACAACAAGCGAATGTTGGTTTATTGCTTTCAGTCGTCATTGTCAAAAGATCAGTGTTGCTGCCAAAGAACATACGGTCGAAGCCTTCAGAAAATATTAAACTGTTCCCTTTATTGCCATCTTTTATTACTCTGATCTTTTCAACATGCTGTCTGGCTCTATCATTCGCTTGTGATTAGACACTTATATTGTATTCAAATTCAGTCTAATTTTCATATGAATGTTTATGTGAACTCATAACACACTTAAGACACATATTATTGTCAGTTAAATAAAGCACAGATTTGAGCTTCAGTATTTCATTAAAACAGATTGGATAAATTGCAACCTTCTCCTTACAATTATACACTGTTAACTTTACTTCAGGACTTAGGGTACTGAGCACCACCCCTCAGTAAACTGTGATTTTACTACCCAAGTGGAAAAACAGGCAGTACAGAAGTAAACAGGGTGAGGAGGAATAATATTTATCCAAACCAATGGGCTGCAACCAGCTAAACTTGACTCAGAAATTCTGAAATTAATGTACCAAAGTCACAGAGCTATAGGAAGCCCGCACAATTTATGACAGGGTAAATTGCCCTGCTGCAAACTACTTTCAGGAGTGGGGTAAATGCTGGCTGAGCTGACCCAAGGTATGGCGGGGGGCGGGGGAGAGAGGAGTCTTTAAAATAGAGTTTGACTTACACCACTGTTTACTCTAGGGAAAATTCCTCTGGCCAGGGATTATGGAAGCTGTAGTCCAACAACAGCTGGGGACACAAGTTTGAGAAACACAGGTTTACGGCTCCCATAAAGAAAACCCAGTCCCGGGCTGCTGTTCCCTGCAATTCTGATGGTAGAAAATTTACCAAAGAAGTCTACTCTGACTGTTTCAGCCCTGAATAACATCTGTAGGCATGCAGTCTTTCAGATATTTGTGGCCCAATTAATTTAGTTGTCACTGGGACAAGTTTAGACTTAGGAAGCCCTCGCCTTGAGACCTGTTTACCCGAGGGAACATCATCCTTTGCCCATATAGACCAGCCCGGCTACTGAAATCTCAGAATGAGGCCAGACTGGTTCTGCCACAGCTTGCAGAAATACATGTGGTGGTAGGGTTGCCATATTTCAAAAAGTGACAATCCGGGCACAAAAGTTCTTGGCAAAGTTGATGACTTTTTTATTTTTCGCCAAAGTTGTTAATATTTTGTTTGAGACTTTGCAAGGAAAAGATTAAGATTTGAGCTATTTTTAAGGAAATTCAGCAAAATCTGCACTTCTGATATGGGTTGCCATATGGTCATATTTTCCCATTCATTTAAGCTATTTCCCTCAGACTCTGTTTCTGAGGGCTGATTCCCAGCTGTGTCTGGGAATTTCTGAATGTTTGGCCAGAGGTGTAGGAAGCCGTTCGGGCACCTGGAGCGGCAAACATGATGTGCACCCGGGGGTGGGGCATCGCTACGTATGGCGCATGTGCAGCGACGCTACGTAGCGATGCTGCGCATGCGTGCTATGTAGCGGGTTGCTGGTGGCGCCACTCCAGTGCTGTACGGATGGTGCCGGGATCCTCTGCTTGCAGCTGCAGCCACGAACAGAGGATCCTCTACATGCAGCTGCAGCCGCAAGCAGAGGATCCCGGCACCGTCTGTACAGCACTGGAGAGGTGCTGCCGGCAAGCTGCAAGCAAGCCGCAGAGTGAGGCTTTTTACTGGGCAGCTTGGGAGGTGCCGTTGCCCTGCCACCCGGTAAAAAGCCTCGCTCCGCAGCTTCCTTGCTCACCTGCTCAGCACTTTGCTTCCTTCCTGCTCGGGCTACAGGCAGAGGGGAAGGGGTGCTTCTCTTGGGCCGCTGACACCCCTCCCTTGCCCGCCCCTCGCCTCCGCCTGCAGCCCAAGTGGGAAGGAAGCAAATCACTGAATGGGCGAGCAAGCAAGCTGCAGAGCGAGGCTTTTTACCGGGCGTTGGGGCAACGGCGTCCCCTGCCTCCCAAGCCTATAGCGAGCCTGGGGAAAGGGGGAGAGCTTTGCTGCTTTGCCGGCGGCCCGGATGGGCTGTCATGGCCGTCGCTCGCTGTAGGCTTGGGAGTCGCGGGGGGAGCGTCGAGTGTCACCCTCCCCCAGGGTGGCACATGGGGCAGACCGCCCCCCCTTTGCTCCACCCCTGCATATGGCAGCCCTATGTGGTGGAAAATAGGGGGCTGGCTTTCTCTGTTGTAGTGTCTAGTTCATAAAAAAAATCTTCACTGGAAAGAAGGCTGGAACCAATCTTGAGTTTTCTGTGCATTCTGGATGCACATTGATTCAACCAGGTCTTTGTGGGTCAACAATATCTGGCCTTGAGAGCTGTTCTGGTTGCTGAATTTATGGCTGCATTTTAATTTTGATTTATTGTAACATGTGCCTATTCATTTTTCATTTTGTGCACTGATTATCTTTTAAAGTTGTAAACCACCTTGGGATTGCTTTTGAGTAGAAAAATTAAGAAATATATAAATAAAACAGTCCAACAACATCTGGAAGGTGATAGTTTCCCCATCCCTGATGTTCTGCTCTCTTCAGACTTGGTCACACCTTACAATGAACACAGGGTACAACTGTCCCTATAGAGGTTCAAGTGTTAAATTATTCATAGCATGGAGAAAATGGATAGAGAATATCTGCTCACCTGGGACTCCAGGTGGGCAGCCGTTGCCTCATGGGACAGCTGCAGTGGGTCCAGGGAGACTGCCATCTTTTGGTGCAACTGGACTATTAGGTAAGGGTGGGTAGTGCTCACCTAACCAATCGGAGGCAGGGGCTTGAGGGCTGTGATCAGCCTGCCCCTAGCCTATTTAAGGGGGTGGCCAAGTGCAGTCCATCCTGTTGGCCGATCATCCTAGGATTTTCCATCCAGCTAGTCTTTAGATGCCTGTCTGCCTACAGACTATGCTATGGTTTATTAGGTCACTGTATTTGGGGCCAAGGCAGAATTTTCTCCTGTGAGCAAATTGGCTGGGTTACAGGTTTTTGCTTACCTCATAGCTGTTAAAACTTTGGAAGCCATGTGAACATTTGAAGTGCTTTCGCCTGTTGCACTGCTTAGCAGAGTATAGCAGAGTACCGCAGCGATTGTTGAGCAACTCTTGAGATTGCCCAGCAGGACGATGAGCAGGAACAAAAACTCCTGACCAGTAACATGGTTCTTGTTGCTTTATTATTTACAGCAGCAAACATTCAAGCTATTCACAAGTAACTATTTACAACACGACCTCTCTTCACTCTCAGCAACTCCTCGGCACTAACCACACCACAGTAACACTCTCCAATACCACCAGTGTTGCTGGGTCGCCTTATCTCTAGGCAGATTCCTTTCATGTTCTGTCTTCCCGCACTGTGGAGACTCTAACTGCAAACTTGCAAAGCTGCCTGCAGATCATGGATTCCAACTGTAGCAACTGCCACAACTCTGGTGGATAAGGCATTGGGCTGGATCCTTAGTCACAGGGGCACCCCATTGGAGGGGTCCAGGAGGGGTGACTCTGTCCAGGAGTCCACTGGGGGACCGATGGGCCAATACACCTCTCCCAATAGTGGCTTGTGCAGGGTTTTGGAATCCATTCCATGTTGGGAGTGACTCCCCAGCACAAGTTTGACCCCAACAGGTTCCTACCAGGTAGCAGGTAGCCAAATCTACTCTTTCCTGTAATCCATAATAAAGCTGTATACTACCGAAGTCTCCTGTGTCATTCTTGTGGCTCTTCCTTTACCAACAGCGGTCAGTATGCACCTATGCGGCAAAGGTTTTTTTCTTTCTGTCATAACTCACGGACAACCAAATGAAGCTGAGCATTGGAAGATTCAGGACAGATGAAAGGAAGTCCTTCACACAGCACACAGCTGAAACAATGGAACTTTGTCCCACAGTGGTGGTCACCAACTTGAATGGCTTTAAAAGAAGATTAGACTAACAATTAGAATAAATGAAGGAGGGGGCTATTGGTGGCCACTAGTCATGATGACAATATTCTTCCTCCAAAGTCAAATGCAGTGACACTTCTGAATACTTGCTGCTGGGAGCCATAGAATGGGAGAGTGTTCTCTTGTGCTTGAATCCTGCTGGTTGGTTCCCCACAGGCATCTGGCTGGCTACTGGATGATGAAGCAGATGGGGGCATGGCCTGATCCAGGAGGCTCTTATATTATTATCATCTGTGAGTATACAGTGGTACAGCTTAATTATTGTGAACAAAGCTACATGGACTGCAAATGGACTCATTGAACATTATGTGTGAGCAACTGTACAAGTGTATAGCTCAACTCTCTGGGCACACGTGTACACAGATTGTACACTTGTTGAGTATAACCCCTTTAATCCCTGCTTTCACCCTATAATGTTAAACACGTTCCATCCACACCCACTATTCACGCCTCTTCAGACACTTAATTTATCTTTGTGCTTTGGGCAGTCCACAGAACTGGACAGCCATCCATTTCCTTGTGACCTTTCTCATGATGTCTTTGTGTCACTGGTAAATATTCTATCATAATTTATGGTGCCAAAGCTCTCCACAAAGCACACCCGCACCCACACCCACACACTCCACACACAAAAGCTAATTATACAGTGTTGCTACCCGTCCTATTAACTCTTTTAAACCCCAGCAGAAGGAAACACCACTAATTTATGCCTTGCTTTCCCCCTTTTTATTCCCCAACATATTTCTTATTTTAATGCCCAATCTCTTCCACATCAATATTCTTTTAGCATGGGTAAGTGAAAAACAACCCCCAAAGAGTAAGTATTTTATCTGGCCTTTTGAAAAAGACTTGTACCCACCCACTCACACCCACACACTGCTTGTTACACCAGGAAGAAAGAGTGGTATGCCACTGCAGAGGTGCTTTATAGCAAATGCTGGGTGTTGGCTTGTCAGTGTCACTGCTGGTGGGATATTTACAGTCTGTTGGCTCGTGAATATCATAAAGTCAACCCATGTTCTCATCAGGCTAAATTACTAGGCTAAGCTAATATGACTCTTTAATACACCACTAATTTATCAGGGCAGTGCTGCCATTTACTTTATGAAGCTATATTCATAAAGCACATCAATGTGTCCCGCAAAAAGGGGGAAATAAATAGAATGAGAAACAAATAGCACCGTGTTTAACAAACCATTTAGGCAATGACGGTAAAAGAGGGTCATAAATTCCCCCCCTCTGAATGTTTTAGTCACTTTTGGAAGTCACAAGTCAGAAACAGGCAGTGTTGTGTGTTTCTAGGGCAGGGTGGGAAACCAGCAGAGGTTGCTGGACTCTCTTTAGCCACAGTCAGTAGATCAGCAGTGGTAGGAGTTGGATTCAAGCCATACCTGGAAAGCCACAGGTTGCTCATCCTCCTCCAAAAAGATCTTTAAATTGTGACTGGAAGCCTTGCAGAGCCAGTGTGGTGTAGTGGTTAAGAGCGGTAGACTCGTTATCTGGGGAACGGGTTCGCGTCTCGCTCCTCCACATGCAGCTGCTGGGTGACCTTGGGCTAGTCACACTTCTCTGAAGTCTCTCAGCCCCACTCACCTCACAGAGTGTTTGTTGTGGGGGAGGAAGGGAAAGGAGAATGTTAGCCGCTTTGAGACTCCTTCGGGTAGTGAAAAGCGGGATATCAAATCCAAACTCTTCTCTTCTTCTTCTTCTTCTTCTTTTCACAGGGGGCTGGTGCACTATCCCTCAGACCTTGTGTGGGGCAGGACTATATTTTTGGGGGGAGAATACCCCCCATGACTCTCCCCTCCCTTCTCCACAGCACTGGATGAGCCCTGGTGGCTGCTTACCTGTGCCTTGCGAGCTGCAGGGGGTGGCGATGGCAGTGGCAGATGGATGATGAGCAGCGTGAAAGGGCTGGCTCTGGAGAGGGACTGCTCTGCTTTAAATGGCACTCAGCTAACCGTGGCTCCTGTGCCTTGCAAGCGGCAGGGGCTGGCGGAGGGACGATGAGTGGCGCAAAAGGGCTTGCTTCAGTGGGGGGCTACTTAAAATGGCACTCAGCCAACTGTGGCTCAACAAAGCCCAGCCCCCTTCCTCCTCTAGGCAGGGTGGGGAAAAACCAGGAGGAGGGAGGGAGGAGGCGCAGCCGCGATGTGTGTGTGTGGGGGGGGATGGCACAGCCTGAATGATCAGAATCCCCACGCTGATCCACACAGTGATTCCCAGACCATCAGCAAGCCAGATCCAGAAGGCAATAGGGCCAGATCCGGCCCCCAGGCCTTAGTTTGTTGACCTATGCCTTAGGGACATCACAAGTGTGATTGGAATGCGGAAGGAAGGAAGGAAGGAAGGAAGGAAGGAAGGAAGGAAGGAAGGAAGGAACACAACTCCTGTCATTCCCAGCCAGCATTGTACAATGGCAATGAAGACTGGTCCATTAGGGTCAATGGAGGCACTGCCCCACCAATCTCATCCATTACTGCCGCACCAAATTAAGTCTGTCCTCAGTCACTTGTCTGCCTTCAAACTTACAACCAAAGCATGGGGTGAAACTGGTTATCAGCTTCGTCCTCCTTAATCTCAATGTTGCCCTTGTAGAACTCTGTAGGGTGGAAGATGGGGCAAAACTAGAATTAGTTGGCTGTCTGTCATGAGCTCTAGCTTTTTCTGCTGTTGGCTTCCTACCTTACATCCCACCAGTTTCAACAGCCACCAGCAGTGACTGCTCACTGGTAAGGAATAAGGGAACTTAACAGACTGGAAACATCTGGAGAGCCTCATGTTCACCACCTCTGTATTGTTACAGACTTGGGGGCAAACCCTATAAATTAATAAATGCCAGGGTTTTGATTAATTGGGGTATGAGTTAAAGTGCAGAACTGTGGGAGAATTCAGGGAATTCCTAGGCTGGCTTATGCAAACCACCCTGGCTGGCTTAGCAAAGAACAAACCTGTTAACATGACAAAAAGGTGTTGATGGACCATTGGAGAGAGGAATCCTTTAGCCTGGGGAGTGAGCTGTTACCAAGGTGATGGGGAGTGAGTTTGAGGGGACAGGAAAAGGGAGTTTTTTTTAGCAAGGGTTGTTAGAAGAGAGGAGGAAGAGGAGCAGGGATCCATCTTTGGGCTGTTTATGCTGCTGTCTCGTGAAATGATCATCCTTTGAGATCTGGACTCCCTCCATGCAGACTGAAGGTGTAAATAGCTGAATAAACCATATTTCTTAAAGCAATGTCTTCTGTTCTCCAAAGGGACACAGACCCTGTGAGTGTGCCTGGGACCCCACGGGCTCTTGCTGCCGCTTTGCAGAGAGAGGGGCAGGCACCCGACTTTTGTAACAGTATTAATGATTTCTTTATTATGGGCACTTGGATGTACTTTAGAGCTGGGGAAAGATTGGGAAAGGGAAACCAAAATTATCAAAGGGGTGGAGCAAATCCCCTATGCAGAAAAGGCAAGTAAGTGGGACATAAAAATTATTCATTGTGCGGGGAGAAAGTGGGTGAGGAAAGGTTTTTCTCCTTCTTTCACAATACCAGAACTTGGAGCTATTCAGCAATGCTAGATGTTTGAAGCAGCAGGATAGGCAAAATAAAGTACTTATTAACACAGTGCATAGTTAAACTATGGAACTTGCTCTCTCAAGATGCCATGAAGTCCATCAATTTAGATGGCTAAAGGAGAATTAGACTAATTCACAGAGAACAACGTAAGCACTGAATACTAGCCACTCTGGCTGTGTTCTACTTCCACTGTTGAAAGCAATATATCTGAACAACCGTTGCTGGAATTACAAGCAATGAGAGTGCCATTGAATTCACGTCTTGCTTGTGAGCATCTCATAGGCATGTGGTTGGACATGGGGGAACAGGAAGCTAGATTAAATGGACCTTTGTCATGCATGATCCAGCAGGGCTTTTCGTATGTTCTTATGTCCACAGTAGAATTTGCAGCTTCCCTGTTACAGGTGGGTAGCCGTGTTGGTCTGCCATAGTCAAAACAAAATCAAAAATTCTTTCCAGTAGCACCTTAGAGACCAACTGAGTTTGTTCTTGGTATGAGCTTTCGTGTGCATGCACACTTCTTCAGGTATCTGAAGAAGTGTGCAGCTTCCCTGGTTAGATCCCAGAGCCTAAGGGGCCACCCAACAGATCCCTGCAGTGCAAGCAATGCAGAAAATTTGATAATTTTGTCCTCTAAAAGCTTTCGGTTTCTTTTGACAGGCCTGGAGTGTTTAAAGATGGGAAAGTGAAGGAGATAAATAGATTATTGATCGAACAGGCTTGTAATTCCTTAGTGAATTGGATTTAGCTGCTTCACTGAGATCAGGCCTCTGCCATAAATCTCTCAGTGAATCAATGGTGATGGGGGAACATCTTGTGGGACAGATGCCCATGTTGCTATGGATACCATGTGGGGTGAGGGAATGGGAGCCTAGCTGGGGGCAGAGGAAGGAAGAAGTGAGCAAATAGATGAACAATGCAGTTTTTGGTCCAGTGGCTCAAGTAAGTAATGGGTGGGTAGCCGTGTTGGTCTGCCATAGTCAAAACAAAATCGAAAATTCTTTCCAGTAGCACCTTAGAGACCAACTGAGTTTGTTCTTGGTATGAGCTTTCGTGTGCATGCACAAAGCTCATACCAAGAACAAACTTAGTTGGTCTCTAAGGTGCTACTGGAAGGAATTTTTGATTTTGTTTCAAGTAAGTAAATAATTGTTCCAAATGCTTCAGAGTTTGACTCAAGAACATGTCCTTGTGATATGGATGTATCAAAGCCACTTGCTTTCCCATGCCATGCTAATGGAGGGTATTGTCATCAGCACTGCAATTAATTGTCTTGGTATGAATCAGAGGAGCGAGGTTAGTCAATATGGTCCTCCAACTACAACCCACATCACCCCCCAAACAGCTTGGTCAATGGGTAGGGATGATGGAAGTCATTAGATGTCCTTGTTGCAGAGAAAGGATAGCCAGCAAGTTGCCCTCCAAATGTTGTTTGATGAATACCCCCATAAGCCCTACCAGCTTGGCCAATGATCAGGGATGATAGAGGTTGAAGTCGAAAAACATATGGAGGGTGCCACCTATCAATCACCTGATGTCATAGTTTCATCAGGTGATGCTGCGCTTTGAAGCCCTGTTTGCAAGCTTGATTTCTGAGTTTAAAGGAGAAGCGCAGGAGGATAGCAACTCATCAGTCAGAAAGTCAGGCTTGGGCTCTGGAAAGAAAGTTAGTTATAAAACACCTAACCAAGCCAAACAGGAAATAGCAGTGGTGGCTGGTGGCCCCTGGGGCTGGTAGGGCAGAATGCATGGCACCCAACAGTAGGTGGAGCTATAGGCAATGACAGAAATAGTTTTGTCCCTATCCTCCTTCCTGTTGAGTTCTACAAGGGCAATACTGAGACTATAGAGGTGGAAGCTGACAGCATTGGACTGGCTGTAAGTAACAAGGCAGGCAAGTGGGGAATGGCTGGCTAAAGGAAGACTGAGATTGGTGGGCCAGTGCCCCATTCAGCTTAATGGACTAGTCCCTCTGCATTTGAGTCTAGCCCCTAATCATGCAAATAAGGGGGGGTACCTAAAATTTCATCTCACCCTGTGAGATGTGACAACCCTAACAAGCATCACTCTTATTTTATTTTGTTAGAGCTGTAACGTTTCAAGGGTAACCTTTCCATAACTCCAGAGGTCAAGGCATAATGTGGGCTGCAAGACCTTGCACTGGTGTCTGACAAATTAAAAGTATGCAAGCCAAGCACAGATCAGCAGGGACTTGAGAGAGGGGTAGAGGACATTTGTCAGCCTACAGAGCGGCCTGTCTCATTAGTAGCAAGGATGTTTGCTTTGGATCCCATGTTTAGAAATGTCAGCAGGGGGCTAATGGCTGGGAAATGGCTGTGCCTGGGTGAAGATGAAGCACTAGGGGAAGTTTATCCCATCATTCAGTGAAAGTTAAGCCAGCCTGGTGCCTCTCCTAACTGGATCATAACTTTTCAAGTCGAGCCATTTCCATTTCCCACAGTCATTCTGGCAGGGGATTGAATTTACTCCCTGCTGATTCAGTTCCAAACTCAGAGAGAGGGAGGGGGAGTGGAGAGAGAGAGGGAGAGAGAGAAATGTGCAGAGGTGGATTTCATGGATGATTTGTGGCCTGAGGTTTCCAGAAGCAAGGAGATGCCTTCAGCTGATGGTGGACAGGTATTCTAGTGGGATATCTTACAACTCGGGAGGAAGATGCTGAAGACAACAATAATGGTTGAGCCAAATCAGAGAGGGAGGGAACTTCTCACAAAATCATTTCCCCCTTCATGAAAAGCCCTTGCTCACATTTCAGCGATCTTCACCATTCCAAAGAGGGGTAAAAGTGTATACCTCTTCTATCATCATCCTGGTGGCTGTTGGACGTCACCTATCATTCCCCAACAAATTTTCTATTCCAGGACCACATTCTGTCACAGGGAATCTTTGGAGAGTGGGGTGTCATTTGGCAGGAGTTAAGTGGAGTTAGAGGCAAAAGTGAGTGGAGCTGGAAGCAATAGTGGGGAGAGCAATGTATATGCCTTATAATTTTGTACCATAGACTATATTCCAGTCATATGAAAGCCAGAGGACTCTCCAGACATATACATTGCTCTAGGCACTCAAAAGCAGTCAGGCAAAAGCAGAATGTGACCAGTGAGAGTTTTGGCTATAGGAGAAGGGGTAGCGAATAAAATTTTAAAATCACAATACTATCATCTATCAGTCTGTCTGTCTGTCTATCTATCTATCTATCTATCTATCTATCTATCTATCTATCATCTATCATCTATATCAGCTATGGAAATATATAGCATAGGCAACACATTAAGAAGACTCCCTTAAAATCCAATGAAATTCCCATAAGACCCAATCAGCCAATTTCAGTTTCTCAGTTTCTCACTTTTCCCACTTAAATTCAGTTCTTCACATTTCCACAGCAATTTTTCTTCTTCTTCTTCTTCTTCTTCTTCTTCTTCTTCTTCTTCTTCTTCTTCTTCTTTAATCCTCATGAAAATTTGTGGGCATTTGAGTGCATTTTTGTATTAAGATTCTTCTCAACCCTTCTCCATCATGGCTCAAAAAAGCGAGCTAAATAGGACTGGGCAATGGTCTGTGTGGGAATGAATGTTCAGACCCTGGGCAGTAACTTGTGGGGTGCCTCAGGGCTCTCCCCCCATGCTTTTTGACATCTATATGAAGCCGCTAGGAGAGATCATCAGGGGGTTTGGGCTGGGTGTTCATCAGTATGTGGATGATACCCAGCTCTACCTCTCTTTTAAATCAGAATCAGGAAAAGTGGTGAATGTCCTGTGTGAGTGTCTGGAGGCGGTTGGAGAATGGATTGAGGTTGAAACCTGACAAAAAAGTACTGTTTGGGAGAAACAGGGTGTTTTGTTGCCTTCACCTCTTGGCATAAATCAAATGCCCAGCATACTTCTTAAACGTGCCTCTTGAATGTGGGAGTTGCCCTGATAGATAACACTCAAGACACAGGAGCAGTCCAGGCAATTAACTCTTTATTGCCGGCATTAAGTGTAACTGTTGCTATATACAGGTGAAACTTGAAAAATTTGAATATCGTGGAAAGGTTCATTTCTTTCAGTAATTCAACTTAAAAGGTGAAACTAATATATGAGATAGACTCATGACATGCAAAGCGAGATATGTCAAGCCTTTATTTGTTATAATTGTGATGATTATGGCGTACAGCTGATGAGAACCCCAAATTCACAATTTCAACTTTGGGGTTTTCATCAGCTGCATCTACCAGCTCCATCTGGTACACCGGCTTTTTACTACCTGTGCATATCAGATCGATAGGCATTGAGCTGGAGCCCTTGTACAATTCAAGCGAGCAACATATCTTTCACAATGTCCTAATTAGACTAAAGGATGTTGAGAGACAAAATATTGCGGCAGCTGTAAATAAAATTTGCTCTCCCATATTCTATGATTTAAATATCTTAGATAGCAGGGTCAACTATGTTACTAAACTAATAATACCAGCCCAACGTAGGGCATTTATGCTGGCCCGACTGAATATCTTTCCCTCGGCATTTGTCAGGGGTAGATACCAGAATATTCCCAGAAACAAGAGATACTGCAGATGTTCCCTGAATGTCCCGGACACTGTAGAACATATTCTCTTTTATTGTCCACTACACAATACGCTGTTGTCCCCTCTTTTGGGTGGTTTGAAACCGCAGCATGGTGGAAGTGCTGGATTCTGTCTCTCTGACATTGACCAAGGGGTGACTGCGGGGGTAGCCGAGTTTTTGGCAGCAGTGCTTCAAGGAGTACTTTAACAGGAGGAAATTCTAGATTTTACATATATACACATACAATCAGCCTATGAGTTTAATTGTTGTTTCTGTGTGTGTGTTTAAGGTTCCTGTATGTGATTCTTTCTCTCGCGGTTTTACTTGTAAAATGCCTAATAAAGGTTTGATAAGTACTACCTGTGCATTGTCTTGCCAGGGTGGTACATGCTCTGGTTATCTCCCACTTGGACTACAGTGGTGCCCCGCTAGACGAATGCCTCACTAGACGAAAAACTCGCTAGACGAAGGCATTCATCTAGTGGAAGGCTGCCTCGCAAGATGAAAAAGTCTATGGGGCTGCCTCGCAAGACGAATTTTTTTTCTTTTTTTTTTGTCTAGCGAAAACCGCGGTTTACATTGCCGCTTCGCTAGACGAAAAACCCGCTAGACGAAAATACTCGCAGAACGAATTATTTTCGTCTAGCGGGGCACCACTGTACTGCAATGTGCTCTGTGTGGGCTACCTTTGAAGGTGACTCAGAAACTACAATTGTGTGGCTATATCCCTCCCTCCCAGATGAATAATGACACAGGACACATTGTATCGAATTAAATGGGCGTAAAGGCCACAACTTTATTGGTTACGGATGTTGAGCGGTATTGGCTTAGGCATTGGATCCTAACCACTATATCTGACCCCCAACCCGAGTGTTGGAGGTCCGTGAAGGGTTAACCATCAAGGGCAGCACCCCTGACGCTTATCAAGGGGAACTGCCCCTGTGATCACCGTTGGGGCGTGGCTTAGGCCCTAACCTCCCTAGGCTTCGGACGGGACCACGCCCCCGGAAACCTTTAACGGAATACCCTTCCAATGAGGGGCAGGTGATGGCGCTACCTCCCCTTTTTACCTCTATTGATGTTATCCAATGCCTAACCGCCAAAACCAAAGTTGTGACGAATTGCTACGAGGTAGGTGAAAAAACCCGATTTGGCTAGTCCAAATGGGAAAAAGTCCTACCAGGCCCCCCAGCCAACTGGGGCGACCAACCGGAGTCCATAGCAAGGTCAATAGCTAACCTAAAGGGTGGGTGGGGGGAGAACCGATGCAGCTGGGGGCAGCGAAAGGAGAGGGGGAAGGATTCCCGCCGTCTCCAGTTAAAGGGCTGTTGGCCCCTCCCCTCAGCCGACCGGATTGGTCAGCCAGTGGGGAGAAGCGTCAGGAATCCTCCAATCGTGCAGGGGCTGTGTATCAACCCCTGCACATGTGCTCGGGTCGTGATGCCCGCAACGCCACCTCCTGCCTATAGGCGGAAGTGTCTTTAATAAAAAATGAAGCAGCTCGACTGGTGACTGGGAGCCAGGACCATATGACACTGGTCCTAAAGGATCTTCACTGACTCCCAGTGTATTTCCAAGGACAATTCAAAGTATTATTTATTTATTTATACATACCCCGCCCATCTGGTAGTAGTAGAAGCAGCAGCAGCAGCAGCAGCAGCAGCAGCAGCAGCAGCAGCAGCCCAGACACAGGGCTTTAAAGCCCAGATCTGTGTCTAGAAACATGGCACAAAAGGCAGCATGGGTGCAGGGCTGGCGCGTCCATTAAGGCGAACTAGGCAATTGCCTAGGGCGCCAAAATGGAGGGGGCGCTGGCCAGGCTTGGGCAGGGGGCGGGACGGGCTAGCAGCAGCTTCTCCGCTGTAGTGGAGAGGTGCTGCTTGCCCCCTACACCACCCCCGGCTCCCGCTAAAGCAGGCTTTGGCGGGGGGCGGGCGGTGGGACGGGCGAGCAGCAGCTTCTCTGCTACAGCGGAGAAACTGCTGCTTGCCTCTCCACCACCCCCACCTCCGCTAAAGCAGGCTTTGGCGGGGGGGCGGGGGATGCCAGAAGGTGGTCTGCCTAGGGCGCAAGAAACTCTAGCACCGGTCCTGCCTGGGTGAGCCCACTGAGAGGTATTTCTTTCCCCTTTTTGCTCTCTTTCTACCCTTTAAATAATGTTGTCTGAGATGATTTCAACCATGCCATTCATATATATATATATATGGCAGTTTATTTTAGATCTGAAATGGCATACTGAGAGTGATGTTGTCTCTTTGCCCAGCTCTGGAAAGGGTGTGTGTGTGTGTGTGTGTGTGTGTGTAAAGTGTGGATTCGACAAGGACTGTTTTGAAATTAAGCCACTGGTAAAGATTGAGGTCAAAACACATCTGTCTGTTGGAACAGACTGTGGACACTGCTGATTGAAGTTTTAGACACATGTCTGTTTTCAGTGGATTAGAACAGATAGAATACCCTGCAATGGGATGTTTCTGGGAACCCAAATGGCTGAGAGGCTGGGGCAGGCCGTGGTTCTAATTTGCATAACGTTTCCATATGTCAGCATACAGATTCATCAGTGAGGCTGGCCATTTCATCATTCAGTAAGCAATGTAAAATAAAAATAAGAATTTCTGGTTGTGAAAGTTTTCGCAAAAAGACATGTAGAATGACCAGCTATTAAAGAATGAGAGGAGAAATTATGAGAATTGCTGTTTATGGAAATTGACAGATTATCAGAGATTCAGAGAACAAAAAAATGCATGATAGCTTTCAAAAAGATTAAATCAGTTGACTGAGTATTGTGGAAGTAAATGCTTGGTGTCAGAAGCAAATTATCAATTAATAATGCATTAATTGCGTTCTAAATGGGCTGTCCTGGGGGACTGGCACATTGAATACACCTTGATCCAAGGGTCTCATGGGGGTATGGGCTGAAATGTGAGTTCCAATCTCCACTTATCACTAAGATCAATTGAAGCTTAGTGAAGCTTTAGCCAATTCCACTCTCTTCCCCAAGCAATTCTGGACACATCATGTCTGAATAAAAGTCTTTCTCAATGCCTTCTTTGTGTACTTGCTCTTTACTAGGGTCTTCTCCTGAGGCAGCTGGCATTCCCAGAATTCAGTCGGGTCCCAGTGTCCCAGGTGGGATGAGGTTAAGGCCCAGAGCTAGCCCAGCCATTAGGCAGGGTGAGGCCACTGCCTCAGGCAGCAGAAGCCTCCCAGGTGGTGCCAATTTTGGACAAGATGGTGTCCATTTTGGGTGAGATCTCACCTGAAATGTAAAGAGATTTTTCACTTTCTCTAGACTTTTGGGTAGTTAGGGATTGTTTTACTTTGTAGGACCAAGGTGTGTGTACGTAGTGAATGATTTGTGCTGTCCACATATTTGTAACCTCACTGTCTAACACATTACCCATATACTCTATTTTTTCCCTACTTTTTCATGTGACAATTCTTTTTCAGGCATAAGGTTTAAATAAATACACACATTTTAAGTGGATATATGTCCGGACTTAGAACCACAGAATTAATAGAATAGTACCCCAAGGATCGGACCCAGGTGGCGCTGTGGGTTAAACCACAGAGCCTAGGGCTTGCTGATCAGAAGGTCGCAGTTCGAATCCCTGCGATGGGGTGAGCTCCCGTTGCTCGGTCCCAGCTCCTGCCCACCTAGCAGTTCGAAAGCATGTCAAAGTGCAAGTAGATAAATAGGGACCGCTCCGGGGGAAGGTAAATGGCATTTCCGTGCGCTGCTCTGGTTCGCCAGAAGCGGCTTTGTCATGCTGGCCACATGACCCGGAAGCTGTATGCCGGCTCCCTCGGCCAGTAATGCGAGATGAGCGCCGCAACCCCAGAGTCGTCCACGACTAGACCTAACGGTCAGGGGTCCCTTTACCTTTACCTTTACCTTAAGGATCATCCAGTCCAACCTCATTCAGAAGGTTCCATTCCTCTCAAGAATGTATAGTGGGTGCACACAGTGGGCACATGTGTGGGTTCAGATGTACATCTTGTAACATCTCAAAATACTGATTTTTTAACACAGTTTAAAACTTTTTGTTTGAGCTGGGAACTGCAGCTGAGTAAGAAAGTGGATATCTAAGAAAATGCTCCTAACCACCCTCTGTCAATTGCAGAGGTGTGTGATTAGGTTGACATGGAGGTATCTCCCCACTTGCCTCACCTAGTAGAGAGATGCAGCTTTGGTGGTGAATTTGGAGGACAGAGAGTAAGTGGAGTAGCAAACGTTTGTGGTATAGGGCTATTTTCTATAAAACATCACTCAGTCCTCCATCCAGGCAAGCAAGGTGCATTGTCAGAGCGCAAGGACACATGCCAACCAAGCAAAAACAGTTGAGTGTAAAGCAGAACCAGTGAAAGCTGTAACCTGGGGCAGGAAGAGGCAGTAATCAGGAGTGGGTGTCAGGAGCAGGTCAGCAAAAACTCACGCGATGACGGTGAAATTAACTCTTTATTCAAAGAAACAAGACTGCTCAGGAGGCCATGCCTAGTGAGCGCAGCAACTCTTCCCAGTGGATCTTGTCCCAAAGATGCAGTTGTGGGGAATGAAGGTCCTCACCTTCCCACAGTTCCCTAAATCTCCTCCTCTCCTGAGCAATATTAGACAAGATTAAATGTCCTTCCTCTAGCAGATTGGATGGGCCAACACAAAGGTACATTATTCCTAAGGACAGAGCTTGTGGTTGCAGCTCTGTGTCAACAGAAGATACAACTCGTGTGCTCCTTGAATGCCCTTTTTATACTGATCTTAGAAACAACTATATTCACCCATTGTTAAGATCACAGAAGGAAAAGACTTGTTTTTTTGCTGTCTGATGCAGAGAAGTATCCATCCTTCAGAATATCTAAATTTCTTGCTAAGGCTCTACAAATCCCTGCTATTAAACTTAAAGGGGGTATGTGAAATGATTTATCCTTTAAAAGTTAAGGAGCAGAAATGTAAATCTCTGTTGTTGTTTTTAATTCTTATTTTCATTTTCATGTGTATAAAGGCTGTCTGCTAAAACACAATAAACTGACTTGACTTGAATCCCCTGGCTCCGAGTCTTCTTCCAGTCGGGGGTTTCCTTGGGCGGGGGGTCCTCAGTTGGGGTCTCCCTCAACTCCTCTGCATCCAGCCAGTCCATGACAGGGAGGAGGAATTCCAGCGGTCATACAGACAGACCTAGAGGGCCACCTGTGCCTGAGGTTTCCCTCTCCTACTCTGTGCTACCCCATGCTAACTCTCTTTCTGTGTCCATACCAATGCATTCAGGTGGGTGGGACATAGGTAGAGGGTATGGCTTGGGAAGAGTCCCAAGGGCTGGATAAGGAGGACTGAAGGGTGGGGGTAAATGCCACACCCCTGGGCCTGAGACTCCACAGCCCTGTTTTACTGACTTTACTCACTCCAGCTGATAAGGGAGCACTAGAGGGCAGCAGCTGGGGTGGGAGGTGGAAGGCTACCCTAGCTTTTTGCAAAATCATTACACTGACCATTAACAATGAAGTGATACTGACATAAACATCCTAGCATGTTTAAGCTATTTCATTTTGTTTCATTTTTAGCAGATAAAGAAAACACACACACACAATGAAGATACTGGCAGCATCAGCGGTAATAATAAAATAAACCATAAACAAAAAGGATATAGCAATTACTGTTCTCTAAATTGTTTCCAATAATGTATATGGATGAATATTTTCTTGTGTCTTATTACACCAATACATAACAAAACTGCTTCATTTTTCAATGAATAAATTACCAACTTGCCTGCCTTTGCTCACTCTTGCAATATTAGTCATTTTTATCATATGGTCCAATTTCCTTGGACTCTTCAACCTTCTGATGTAGGGATAAACAAAAGTAAAATTCCGTTCTGGTTGCTACTAGAATTTTACTTTTGACTATATGTGCAGCACACAAACTTGTTATTACAAACAGAAGCTTATGGAAAGCTTGACCTATTGCTCGATATCCAAAAAACCAAAGTTATGCACCAGCAAGCACAAAACAGCCCCTCTGCAGTGCCACAAATCCAACTTAATGGCATAACGTTGGAAAACGTTGATAGGAAATCTGGGCAGTTACCTTTCCACAAGGGCTGACATCAATGCCGAAATCCAGCATCACCTGAGCTCTGGGAGCGCACCTTTCTCCCAATTAAAAACAGAATGTTTGACATTCCAGGACATTCACAGGGAAATAAAAATGCTCATTTACAAAGCTATTGTACTACCAACTTTACTGCATACTTGTGAAACATGGACCACCTATAAATGCCATCTCCAACTCCTCGAAAGATTCCATCAATGTCTCTGAAAAATGCCAGTGTACTGAAAGAAGCAAAGATCACTAATGTCGAAGCAGTGGTTCTTCAACATCAACTTCGTTGGACTGGTCATGTTGTTCGGATGCCTGATGATCGTCTTCCAAAGCAACTACTCTATTCCCAACTTAAGAATGGAAATTTGGTGGACAAAAAAAAAGAGGCTCAAAGATGCTCTGAAGACAAATCTTTTAAAATGTAGTATAAGCACAGATAACTGGGAAACACTGGCCTGTGAGCGCTCCAATTGGAGAACAGCCTTTACCAAAGGTGCCATGGACTCTGAAGAAGCACGAACTCAGGGAGAAAAGGAGAAACGAGCTAAGAGGAAGGTCCATTTGGCAAACGCTTACCATGATCAACTCCTGCCCGGAAGGCCATGTCCCACTGTGGAAAGATGTGTGTATCCAGAATTGGCTCCACGGTCAATTACGGATTCACTGTTAAAACCGTTTTCATGGTTGACACTCTTACTCAGCTAGTGATCACAGAAGGAGTAGGGATAAACACTCCATCACCACTAACCCCAATTGTAACCTACTGTTATATGAACAGCTTTTAATAAATGTTTTGTCCATTCAATATCTACTGGTGAATCCAGATCCTGAGTGTATCCACATAATATTGCATTGGTAAGCTATTTAACATGTGGTGGGCTTCAGATGATAAATTAGCTAAGTTGCCATTTGGCAGTTTCATGCTGTGGTCTCCCTTTGAAGTTCCTTTGCTCCAGGATCACTACAGTACAGCAGTACGATGTCTAAGAGGTTGTAATGAAATTCTGTTAAGTATCTTGTTCAAGCACAGAGACAGACTCTGAACTATCTCCTGACCATTAGCTCTCACCAGAAGACCAGAAAGAGCTGTACTTCAGCAGTGGAGCATCTGCCTTGTGCAGAAAAAGTTCAAGGTTCAACCCCAAGCATCTCCAGGTGCAACTGTGACAGTGCTCTGCCTTGGAATCCTGGAAAGCCACTGCCAGCCAGTGCAGACAACACTGAGCTAGAGGGACCAATGTGTACAGCAGCTCCTAATGTTCTTAGGCTCTTAACATGATCTGCCTAGCACAGGGGTTGCTGGCTTGTCTCCATGATATTACATTAAAGTCTCCTTTTGAAGTGATGAAAAACTCAAAAAAGAACAACGAAATAACTCCCAAATACTGTATTATAGGATACTAATGAAAATTGAGGGACGTGGGTGGCGCTGTGGGTTAAACCACTGAGCCTAGGGCTTGCCAGATCAGAAGGTTGGTGGTTCGAATCCCCACGATGGGGTGAGCTCCTGTTGCTCGGTCCCAGCTCCTGCCCACCTAGCAGTTCGAAAGCATGTCAAAGTGCAAGTAGATAAATAGGTACCGCTCCGGCGGGAAGGTAAACGGTGTTTCCTGTGCTGCTCTGGTTCGCCAGAAGCGGCTTGTCATGCTGGCCACATGACCCGGAAGCTGTACGCCGGCTCCCTCGGCCAGTAACGCGAGATGAGCGCCACAGCCCCAGAGTCGGACACGACTGGACCTAATGGTCAGGGGTCCCTTTACCTTCTTTAAATGAAAACTCCAAAACATCGAAATCCGCATTAATAAATGAAATAAAGGGCAGGTCCACATCTGCATTTGCTCCGCCGCTTTCCCACCGGGAAACCATTAACAGAACATCAATTTTGTTTTCTGTGGATTGCTGTCTGTTCCGATTCAGTGATAAAGAGCTTGCTTTTCAGGTGAAAGCTATGGGGCAAATGCAAAAACGCTTGGACCTGTGCCTAGAAAGCACAGGACAAGTGGAGAACTGCTCTGACCCATGCTTTCTAGGCACAGGAAGTGGATGTGTGGACAAGCCCACAGTCTCTCAACCCACTCCACGTCATGAAATGAGGGCAATGCACTGCTCAAACCACATAAATGAACTCCCACTTCCCAGAAGCCTTCACAGCTGCTATTTATGCCAGCTCTGCCTCCCAATCTATACATATCCTCCTCCTCCTCCTGCAGTGCCAACCCCCCCCCCCCAGCCTTGACAGTGCAGTTCAGGGGGACTGCATAAAAATAGAGAGGAGTGTCCTTATTTGACCCTGAGGCTCTCCTTTCTTCACCACACTGCCTGCAGTTCTAATTAGCTGAACTAGGAGTGGTGTTCATTAACTGCTGTTGCTTTTTCCTTGACTGGCATTTAGTGTGACAGATGAGTGGATTTTAAGAATGTTAAGGATAAGTGCTTTGAGGGTGGGGTTTTTTGTTTTTTTGTTTTTACAATCAAGCAGTGTATAAAATTTATGAAATAAATAAACAAATCATTGGGTTAAGTGCACTTTTTAATATAGGCAGGTTCTCAGTGCAGGGGGCAGGGGGTTTTGGCCTACCATATGCACCCTGGTGAACACAGGGCAGTGGGTTGGTGGTGTATGTTAGGTTCTCTCTCTCTCTCTCTCTCTCTCTCTCTCTCTCTCTCTCTCACACACACACACACACACACACACGGCTCCCTTAGTGAGGATGGAGTGTTTTTCCTCCTCTCCTTTGTTTTGGAGCAGGGAACAGCTGCTGTAAACATGTCCAGGGGATTGGAGAGATGTGCCCCTAGCAGACTCATCCATATTCCACCTGCTCAATCTTTCATAATTTGGTTGAATTGGGTTGCAGATCTTCTCTTTATTATATGTAAAATATAACAGTTTATCTCTAATGCTATGTTCTCTTGAGTCTTCTTTGTGGGTTTGTGTGAAGTGCATACATGACAAAAAATGATGTGCAAAAATGCATGCTATAAGGGACCAGCACTCGTAAAAATGTGTGGCTTAAGCAGACTTGCTTTCAAACATGTGTATATTAGGAAAATATGTGCACAAAAGTCCTGAGAAATTTTCATGAGTTAAAAGAAAATCACAAACTGATACAGGAACGGGAAATTAAGGCTGGAAAAGAAAGGAGAAACTGAAATTGACACATTTGTCCATTTCTGGTGAACACAAAACACCAGCCAGCCACTTCCTCTTCAGGATAATCTCACCAAATAGCAAATGTTGCTGACTGTGTTTTCACTTGTAGCAAAAATTTATTCAAGACTACAGGATAGCCTCATGGAAATTGAGATTTGTCTATCCCTAGTTGGCAGATGGAGGGGGAGTTCTCTGAACAAAAAAATGCTAAGTTTAATTGTGAACCTCCTTTTGAAAAGAGTTCACAAAAACCTGAGTTGCTCAGGTGCAAAATACCACAGCTGGACAAGCACCTGTCGTTTTTGTCTTTGTTGTTGCTGTTTTGATGTTTCCATCAGGCCACTTTGTTACTGTAGTTTCTCTCTGGGACTGACAAAAGGCCCAACAAAATATTTTATCCATTTCCTCTTCAATACAGCAGTTTCACTTAGATTTAAGTGATAGGGGTATTTCTCCCTTTCCTTTCCCCCCTAAATTAAAACCATACTTTAAGTTAACTGAAATAACTCATTCTGTGAAGCCAACAATAGGAATGAAAGAAAATAATGAAAGAAAAGCCTTCAACCACTGCAGATTTAACAGTTTTCTGAAGCAAACTTGGGAACAATTTTTCTTCAGAAATTGTTTGCAGTTTGCCACCAGCTGAACAGAATTTCAATGTGGACAATCCAATGTCCATCAGCCAAATTGTAGCAAAGTCTTCAGGACCTATTACTTCCCTATTTTCAAAAGAGACTAACATTTGACCATCTCTGTCAGTATCATAGTAAGTGCCAAGCTCTGTTTGAAAATGTGGCTTTTCTGTATTATTATTCTGTGTTAACTATGTGCCTTTCAACTCCTGTCTACATTTTTTTTTCCTGGGAGCAGAGGGTGGGATTTCACTGGTGAGGCCACTTATACCCGTTAAAACATTTTGAAAGATTTGTGCAATCTTAACTTTTACAGCTGAGATGCAATTTGTCAGGCCTGGAGATGTGTGGAATCACAGGGAACACTGCCGGTGGAATAGGATCTGAAGAAACTGACATATGCCAAGTCACATTGGTCCACTTTGTAGCTCTTCAGAGTTTCTGACTTTCTTAGATACCAGGGATGGAACCTGTGAACCTGAAGATGCCAGTACAGTGGTACCTCGGGTTACAGACACTTCAGGTTACAGACGCTTCAGGTTACAGACTCCGCTAACCCAGAAATAGTACCTCGGGTTAAGAACTTTGCTTCAGGATGAGAACAGAAATCGTGCAGTGGCAGCAGCGGGAGGCCCCATTAGCTAAAGTGGTGCTTCAGGTTAAGAACAGTTTCAGGTTAAGAACGGACCTCCAGAACGAATTAAGTACGTAACCAGAGGTACCACTGTAACTGAACCCATGACCTGCATGCAGATCAGATGCTCTGCCATTCCCAATCTAAGTCAGTTTGTAAACTTTTTGCATCCAATTGTGCAGGACTGGGGACAGGTGAGTCGAGTTGTGCCCAACATTGGGGGCCGTGTCACGTGTGCATGATGTCACATGCATGATGCCCCCAACCCAGCCACACCCACTCAGCCTACCATCTACTGGGCACATTTTTTTGGGGGGGGGGGATCAGGCTGGCTCCAGCATGTGAGGGAGCTGCCAAGGAAATGGAAATGGAATCCCAACCCCCAACTGTGACAATGTTAGTAGTTTGGGTCCTGGTGGCTGTAAACCCCCCCCCCCCGGAAGAAAAGTATAGCAGCTCCCACAGGACAACAGGCAAGAGGGCCTCTACTACCATAAGCAAGCAAAATGTTTTGTTGCTGCAATCAGCCTCATATAATAGAGTTGTGGCCAGACTCCAAAACCACCCCAAGCTCATCTCTTACATATTGGCTGGAAATGACAGCCATTGTGAAAAGACTGCTGAAAAGTAGATCAAACCTTTTAAAAGATGCATAATTGCTGAAAGTAAAGATCATCTTCTGCTGGGGGGCTAGGAGGGGGGCTCCACTGGTAAAGGCAACTGTCTAGACAATGACAGAAAGCTCTGGAAGAGGGAGAGGGGAGCGCCCATCAGCATTCCAGGTCCCCTGGGAACAAGCACTTTGAGGCAGAGCCAAAGTGCTTTTGAGTCTGCCTTATCCTTGTTAATAGCACATGCCAAGTGCTTGCCAGCCTAAGCTTAAATCTCAAGAAGGGGGAGATAATCACCAGAGGAAAGGCTGTAGTGCCAGAGAGTTTGCTAGGACAATCAGCAAGCAAACAATCCTAGAACAGATTTATGTAATCTTCCAGGACTCCCAAACAAAAGGCAGCTGGGGAAGATCAATAGCCAGGAATGGAAAGCCAGTTCTTCTTGTGGCCAGCTTTGCTTGATCATCAAATAGGGAGAGCTGGGGTAGCTTGTAGTGAAATTGGCAGCAAACCTTTTATTTATTACTTATTATTAATTTTTAACGTTTTTTTTTATTAAAGTTTTATTTGTTTATAAAAGCATGTGCAATGTCTTTTTTCAAGTTACAGGTAGGTAGCCGTGTTGGTCTGCCATAGTCAAAACAAAACAAAACAAAATCCTTCCAGTAGCACCTTAGAGACCAACTAAGTTAGTTCTTGATATGAGCTTTCGTGTGCATTGGAAAAATGTTGGAGGGGATGGAATACGAAGTCCCTATTTTCAGGGGAGAAACATTGGAAGGGATGGAATAGGACGTCCCTATTTTCACAGGAGAAACATTGGAGGGGATGTAATAGGACGTCCCTATTTTCACAGGAGAAACATTGGAAGGGATGGAATAGGACGTCCCTATTTTCACAGAAGAAACATTGGAAGGGACGGAATAGGACGTCCCTATTTTCACAGGAGAAACATTGGAAGGGATGGAATAGGACGTCCCTATTTTCAGGGAAGAAACATTGGAAGGGATGGAATAGGACGTCCCTATTAAACCAGAAGAAACATTGGAAGGGACGGAATAGGACGTCCCTATTTTCACAGGAGAAACATTGGAAGGGATGGAATAGGACGTCCCTATTTTCACAGGAGAAACATTGGAGGGGATGGAATAGGACGTCTCTATTTTCAGGGAAGAAACATTGGAAGGGATGGAATAGGACGTCCCTATTAAACCAGAAGAAACATTGGAAGGGACGGAATAGGACGTCCCTATTTTCACAGGAGAAACATTGGAAGGGATGGAATAGGACCTCCCTATTTTCACAGGAGAAACATTGGAGGGGATGGAATAGGACGTCTCTATTTTCACAGAAGAAACATTGGAGGGGATGGACTAGGACTTCCCTGTTTTCACAGGAGAAACATTGGAAGGGATGGAATAGGACGTCCCTATTTTCACAGGAGAAACATTTCGCATGCACACGAAAGCTCATACTAAGAACTAACTTAGTTGGTCTCTAAGGTGCTACTGGAAGGATTTTTTTTTTTTTCTTTTTTCAAGTTACATTTTCTACAGATCAATTTCATTTGTTGAGACATTAGTGTTATGTTAGGAAGAAAAGGGGGAAAGAGGTGGAGGGGGATGGTAAGTAGGGGTGGGGTCGGGTGGCGATGTATGTGTCGGGTTTTGTGTCGGCAACGCTTGTGCAGGATCTCTTTACTATTCTTGTGTGTTCCTTTGGTGGTGAGATAGGTTGGGGTTGGCCTGGGGTGTGGTTGTTTGTGATTGGCTGTGGTGAACTTTGTTTTCATCTGTGAGTGGCAGCAAACCTTTTAAGATCTGTTGAGAACTGCTAATATTTACCACTGCCTCTTGTGGTGAGATGTGTGATTGTCAGTATATACAGCGAAGTGGGAAACAAGTCCAGGAGTTGAACGCACACACCCACACCCACACCCACACACCCTAGTCTGTCTGTCACCCCGGTGAATGAGGCTAAATTGAAGGAGTTTGAGCCAAAAATGAGCTCTCCCTGCACTCAAAATACTCATATAGACCTCCAAGAGCCCTTTCCTGGTTAAAAAGGAAAGGGGCCCAAGACCAAGCTACAGTGGTACCTCAGGTTAAGAACTTACCGTAATTCGTTCTGGAGGTCCATTCTTAACCTGAAGCACCACTTTAGCTAATGGGGCCTCCCGCTGCCGCTGCGCCGCCAGAGCACGATTTCTGTTCTTATCCTGAAGCAAAGTTCTTAACCTGAAGCGTTATTTCTGGGTTAGCGGAGTCTGTAACCTGAAGCGTATGTAACCTGAGGTACCACTGTATAGTGAAGCAAAGTGGTCAGTGGACCTGATCATCATTAAAGTACTGTTGCAACATAGTCCCCCTTCCCATTTCTGTGATAGGCAGAAGGGCTCAGTGGTCGGCAGTTTGAATCCCCGCGACGGGGTGAGTGCCCGTTGCTCGGTCCCTGCTCCTGCCAACCTAGCAGTTCGAAAGCACATCAAAGTGCAAGTAGATAAATAGGTACTGCTCCGGCAGGAAGGTAAATGGCATTTCCATGCGCTGCTCTGGTTTGCCAGAAGTGGCTTAGTCATGCTGGCCACATGACCTGGAAGCTGTATGCCAGCTCCCTTGGCCAGTAAAGCGAAATGAGCACCGCAACCTCAGAGTCATCTGTGACTGGACCTAATGGTCAGGGGTCTCTTTACCTTTACCTTACCCTTGGTGGCAGTGTTACATTTCCCAAACCCATCCTCCCTCTGTATCAGACCTACATCATGTACAGGTAAGAAAGGTAAGTCATGGATTGCCTGGGGCTGATGGGTTATGGTTCTGGGAAGGTTGAAATAATTGCCCCCTATAGGCATGTTAAGAGATAAGTCCAGTCCTTTATGATTGAGTTAACTTGTCGACACTTCTATCCTAGGTGCACAGAACAGAGAATAACCGGTGGCTGCGATTAACAATAGGGCTTCAGGCTTTTTACACTTGAAGGAGATAAGCATGCTGACAATTGGATACAATTGGATAGGTATAGAGCAAATCCAGTCCCACCCAAGGAAACACAGTTTACATAAAGATAGAAGTAAAATTTCCATAAGATATTCACTAAGTGCTAAGAAACACATACAGCCTTGAAACCTCTTGGGACTTTGAGAGACCATTTTAGAATCTGAAATGCATGCAATCTTGAAATATAACTTTCTTTTATTGCACAACATGGGTGGGCTGCTTCTTTATCTGATGACAATAGTCTGAAATTACCAGGGACAGTGGGGAACCTGTAGGTGTATGAGATTTCCAGCTGCTTCAGTGGACGGACCTTGTTACACAGTTCCCTTGCAGCCTGCTCAGGGTTGTGTGAAAAGAAGTGAAGTGGGGTTTCAGTCCATGAAAGGTGGGGATAAACGGGTGTTGGGATATTCAGGTGACAAATTCCTATATCACCCTCAATCCACAGACCAATCCCCCAGACACCACTCACCCCCTCCCCTGTTCTGGACCCTCCTCAATGCCTTTAGTCTGCCTATAATGTGTCCTTGAAATGTGATAATGCCTCTTGCTTGCCTAGGTAGACGGTTGAGGTATTTAGATGTGTAGAAACCTCTGACTTCTACATGCTGGAATTTGGCCTACAATACAAAGGTAGGACTTGCATCCATGGTTCCACCACAGGCATACAGCCCCTAGAACAGTGGTGTAGCAACCCACCAGTGCCTGGGGCAGACCAAAGTTTTTAGGAAGTCAAAGTTGATTAGTTATTTTTAGAGCAGCCACCAATTTCAGGGATGGGGGGTGAAAAGTGGCTCTGAACCCCTGCAGCCAAGGAACCTCAATGACACCTGCAAGCTCCTGTGCCACCCAGAAACAAAAAACCCCAATGCACAGCAGGCAATGCTGCAGACCCCCCCCCCTTGCTGCCCTACAGAATAACCTGGTGTGGACTGCTCCCCCTGCCCCTGGCTACCTACACTACTGCCCTAGAAGGTTGCCCATAAAGCAATGTGGCCTGCAGTGTGAAAAGATTCCTCACTCTTTGTATATAAGAGAAGGCTGGAGACCTGTCCCCACCCCCCAGCACACTGGTTTTTGCTCTGCAATAAATAAACTAAAATACGCAGCAAAACACTACATTATATATATAAAAAATCTGGATCCTGCAACTTGCTTATTTCATGCCAGGCACCCAGAAAGTATTTCTGCCAGTTATGGGAAACACAGCCAGCGATGGCAGTGGCATCACATAGTTCACCTGGCATTCATCAGCTGCCTTCCACAACAGATGGCAGGCTGGGGGCATGATGAGATCTGGCTCCAGGCTTGAGACCCCTGCCAGTTATATTAGTGGCAGATGCAGGGGAGAAAGAGTGGGGGAGGGGAGCGAGAGAGCACTGCAGGCTTCTCCTTTTAGCCAGAGATAATTATTTTGCATAGGCAGCAAAGGTGCTTGTGTCTGGACAGTCAAACAAAAAAGGGGATTAAGCCAGATTGCCTCTAATCAAGCGGTTGGCTAAACAAAGTCTCCTAAGCCTGACTGGCTATCCTGTATCATTCTCCCTGACTTCTCGGGGCTGCATGCTGCTCTGATATCCATGTAGGGATACTGGTAGCAGGCCTGAAGCTGCTCTGCTCCGGCTTTTCTTATTTGTCCAGATCACTGAGTGCAGCTTAGGTCTTCTTTGCCCTGACTGAAGAATGAGCTGTGGACTGAAAGGAAAACTCTGAGGAGTCTGACCTTGTATTCCATGATACTAGGATATTTGTCTTGAAAGTCAATGCTAGTGTCTTTATTTAAGGGGTGGAGAACCTTCTTCATACTAAGGGCTGCATTTTCCCCCTAGGGGGTGGGCACAGGTCTGTGGTGCATGGGGACAGATGCAAAAGTCAGTGGAGCAATTAGTGTCAATGTTACTTATTTACAGTGGACAAGTACACACACACACACACACACACACACACACACACACCTCTCCTCCATCCAGCAGGCAAGAGGCATGATCAGAGTTCATAGTCACATTCCAGCCAGGTAAAAATTCTCCGGGAGGATGCAAAGTGGCGTCAGTGAGGGGTGTGATCTGGAGAGAGGGGTGTGTGACTGAAAAGGAGGCTGAAGTCTGGGGAGAGTCAGAGAGGGCTGGAGGGGGGGCATGCATTGTGTGCCAGGGACTGAGGTTCCTCATCCCTGCCTTATGCAGTAGCAGCAACCACAGCAGAAAGAGACATGAGACACCAGGATGGATTACTTTAGGACCCAAAGATAGACAAATCTGTCCGTTTCAGTCTATTTCAGTTTCTCATTTTGCACCTTTAAGTACATTTCAGCACAATTCAGTGTCAGCTTCCATTTCATTTAAATATATATACCGTATATACTTGAGTATAAGCCTAGTTTTTCAGCACACTTTTTGTGCTTTAAAAGCTGCCCTCGGCTTATACTCAAGTCAACCATTCCTTAAGAAGTGTACAAGAACGGTGGTTCTTTACTCTCCCCAGGCAGCTTGTTCCATTCCTGAACTGCTCACATAAATGCAAACTTTAGACCCCAGAAGGCAGAAAGCCTATCAGTTAAGGAAGTATTAAAACCCCACAGGTGCTCACTTTCCCTGGCTCCTGCTTAAACAGGACAGGATCCCAGCCTTCTCTGTATAACACAAGGGAACATTGCGCTGTGGGTTAAACCACAGAGCCCTAGGGCTTGCTGATCAGAAGAATGGCGGTTCGAAACCCTGCGACGGGGTGAGCTCCACAGCAGCAAAGGAGGAAGAGGAAGGAGCAGCCCAAAGGGCTGCTTTGGGCTGCTCGTTCCTCCTCTACCACAGTGGCAAAGGTGAACCGGCTTATACTTGAGTCAATAAGCTTTCCCACATTTTTGTAGGGAAATTAGGTGCCTCGGCTTATATTTGGGTCGACTTATACTCGAGTATATACGGTATATATATCCCCATGAAAATTTCTGAATATGCACATTTTTATATGCATGTTTGCCTAACACATACATTTCTTTGTTATTTTCATTAATGTTTTCACTTTTGTGCATACTTTCCCCCAATGTACACTTTGGAGGATTACACATTTAATTAATTAATTAATAACCATTATTATTACAGTGGTACCTCAACTTACGAATTTTATCCGTTCCGAATGCACATTCGTAGGTCGAAAAATTTGTAAGTCGAAAAAAGCGATTTTCCCCATAGGAATGCATTGGAAACGAAAAATTCGAAAAAATTTGTAAGTCGAGTAAACCGCATCTAAAATTCGTAAGTCGAGTAAACCCCATCTAAAACCGCCAATGGATGTCCTTCGGATGTCGAAAAATTCATAGGTGTGCGGGCACTTTTTTCATTCATAAGTCGAAAAATTTGTATGTCGAGTAATTCCTAAGTCGAGGTACCACTGTATTATTATTTCTTGGCTGAAAACTGCATTACAAAATTCAGAGAAATGTGAATTGGGAGGGATAACTATATGTCAGATTGCATATTGGCTCAGGAAATGCAAATTTGACAGATTTGCATTAAAATATCATCCAAACCAAACCAAATATCTCCCTTATACCTAATCACAGCTATATTGCATTATAAAATGTGTATTTTGCTTTGCAGATAATCCTTAGTAGATTAATAATTCAAGGAAATAGTAAGTAGGAAATAACTAGTCATAGCTCTGTAATAGAACATCTGCTTTACAAGCAGAAGTCCAAAATTCAATCCCTGGTATCTTCAGGTATGTCTGGGAATGTCCCCTATGTGAAATTCTGGAGCTAGTCAAGATAAGCGATGCTGAACTAGATGGATTAATGATCCGACTCAGTATAATGCAGCTTACCATTATACTGGGAAACAACTAAAGCCCAAGATACACGAATATTTACCATAAAGAACCCAGTTTGCCTGCAATTACTGGGAACAGCACAGAAAGGTTTAGGAGCAATGATAAAAACTGTCTGTGACCCAACAGCACAAATAGTGCAAGGGATTTACCGGTACTCACTGCTTATGCTGATTTCTACTTGCAAAACATCTCCTGCGCTTGCGGTGCAAGGTCCAGCAGTCCCTGCAGGCAAAGGAACTCATTTTAGCATCCCTGGAGCCAATCCACCTACACCTCACTCCTGTAGCAAAAATGCCTTCAGGCCAGGGGCACCCACATTCTCTCTCTCTCTCCTCTTCCATTGGACAGATGTGTTCAGGTTGCAGTTAGTGACATGTTATACATTTACAATTCCAGGTGCACAAAGCAATTCAAACCTGATTAGGACAATGACTGACCCTTGATCAAAGAAAGTGGATTGACCATGTGAATGTTAACCAGTCAATTAATGAAATAATCTATTCCACTGCCATTGATCTGCATAGGAACAAACCAATCATTCTCAAGGGAGGGGGGGCATTTTTCTTTTTAGATGATGCATGCATGTCTCACAGCAGAGGTGGTTTTCTCAGGGTAAAACTCATCCATTCCACTCCAGGTGTGTTCACCCCTGCAATTTCCCCAAATACAGGAAACTTGACACAAAAATCGAATGTCCCATGCCTTAAAAGAATTCAAGTGACCCCATTTCATGGCTTCTGGCTTTGCATGTGTTCAAGGCAAATGTTAGGCTTCTCAGTGTAATTTAGAGTCTAGAAATTGAAATAAAGAGATTATCCCACCATTGCTTGCTGGTCAGGGAGGAAAAAAAATGACTGCACCTGGTACTCACGGGGTTGGAGATAATAGCAAAAGCAGAAAATAAAATAAAACAAGCCAACCACTCACCAAACAAAGAAAGTAATCAAGCAGCTTTTCATTTGGTGTATTATCTCTAGTATCTTCACTATTTGGGTCAATTAATTATCTCATTTTTATATTTTAAAAATTATGTAGAGTCCATGACGTATAGCCATGCTAAAGCGGTGATCGCTCAGAGATTGGAGGATATCGCCAGACATGAGGACATGGCCCGCGTGAAACCTGGGATGTTTCTGGGGGAGCAACCAAAATGGTCAAAGGCTTGGAAACGATGCCTTATGAGGAATGGCTTAGGGAGCTGGGTATGATTAGCCTGGAGAAGAGAAGGTTAAGGGGTGATATGATAGCCATGTTCAAATATATCAAAGGATGTCATATAGAGGAGGGAGAAAGGTTGTTTTCTGCTGCTCCAGAGAAGCGGACACGGGGCAATGGATTCAAACTACAAGAAAGAAGATTCCACCTAAACATTAGGAAGAACTTCCTGACAGTGAGAGCTGTTCGACAGTGGAATTTGCTGCCAAGGAGTGTGGTGGAGTCTCCTTCTTTGGAGGTCTTTAAGCGGAGGCTTGACAGCCATCTGTCAGGAATGCTTTGATGGTGTTTCCTGCTTGGCAGGGGGTTGGACTGGATGGCCCTTGTGGTCTCTTCCAACTCTAGGATTCTATGATTCTAAGTTTATCAGGCGGCACCAGCTCGTTACCTTGCGGATATCCACTATGTGGAATACCGCAGACTTCTCACTGCGGCCAGGTTGAACGTTCTTGACTCGGCGGTTTTGAGGGGAAGATTTAGAGGAGTTCCATATGGTCAGAGAATGTGCCATTGTGCTTTAGGAGAGGTAGAATCAACAGAACACATTCTACTGAGTTGTCCCTTTTATAATGATTTAAGGCAATATCTCATAGCCCCATATCTATCCCAGTTTAGTTTTCGATCAAGAGAAAGGCAGGTTGCATATCTGCTGGATAAGCCCACTGGGAAAACAGCCTTATCTGTGGCTAAATTCCTCTTCCTGGCGCTCAAGTGTCGGAAGCGTAAAATCGAATGCCTTGATGTGGGTTATCTGTATAAGGTTTACTAGTGCTGTCTATTTTATTTGTGTATTCTTCTGATTTTTTTTAGTTGTATAATTTTGTATTGAGAAATGTTTCTTCTGACTATCGGTCGAATAAAGGATATGTATGTATGTATGTATTTTAAAAATTGCAGGTGTTCCTTGTACCTACTGTCCCACATCCAAACCCCTTTCTTGTTCCTGGATTATGTGGCAAGTTGTTAAGTTTCCAAGTGGTTCTCCACCACACATACACAATGCCATTCTTCTGACCAGTCCATATCACAGCAAGGCATACTGGTGGTTGCAGCACCAGATATAACTCCAAGCAAACAACTTGCTTTGATGAGGGTTAGAAGTGAGGTTGTATGAATCTCTTCCTGAAGCCCACCTTTCCCAAACTCCACCCCCCTTAGGCCTGAAAATGAGCACTTCTTTGCAGTTTGTCGGCCTTCCATTTGGTTTAATCTCTGCGGATCGGCATGATATCATGGAAAACAGTTGATTCCTCAGGTGACTCAGACTTCGGAAATGACATTTGTGGTGGCCCCAGCTCAGTTTGTGGGCTACAGACCATCAGCCGTGAGTTCTGTAGGGTCCAAAGTATCAGTCTTAGGCTCTGTGGAATATGAGAAGCCCCATTAATTTCAGTGGATATATTCTGACTAAAACTTAGTTGGATACAACCCAACATTACATGAATTCTCCAAGAAAGCTTGGAAATGCCAAGCCATTTCTGAATTTAGCTGAGTGGTGTTTAGTTACTAATACCATTCATGGTGCAATTCACAAATTCCACTCCTTGTGAACGCAGGTTAGCACTTTTAATTTATATTGTAATGAAAATTAGTAACTTCTGTCATATAATGGAGAAATAGAGGACAGTCTTAGAATTTTAAAAATTGATAGTTTGCAAATATGGACAATAGCTGTCTTATTTGCATTCCATTATACTGCGCTGTTCTTGGGTGAGAATATAATTTTTTAGCACCTGTTGCTAATTCTTCTCTAGAAGGCCTTTTCTTTTTTCTAAAACGCACACATGAAACAATTCACAGTAGATTTCATAACCTAAAGAAGCTGAGGAGGGTCTATTCGAGGTAATTTAATAGAATGGGAGTGACAGTTGCTACATTCCTAAAAGAGACAATTATTTATTTATTATGGGGGGTGGGGGTTAAAACATGAATTTTGAATTAGGCAATAAACAGTTGTGGAGGAAATGGCTGGAAATGCCAGCAGTTCATTTCAAATATATGTGTGCAGATGGCTGGCTGAAGTTACTAATACCCTTCTCTCATACAAAAATCTCATTGAGAATTGGGCGTGGGGGAGGTCTTTATGGCTAGGGGGCTGTAGCAACACATAGCATGACCTCCTGGGATATTAGGGATGGAGGATATAAGTATTAGTGAAAAAACTTTATAACTGTAATTACCCCAAGATCATCTAGCAGTGATCAAAGTTCAGAGGCAACAGAAGCACCTGCTATGGAGACAAAACTACCTCAGGGCTCTTAGCCTGCCAGAGCAGGGGGCAGGGGCAGACGGTGGGGGGTATGTGATTAAATGGGACAATGCACCTGGATCATCTGAATTAGATCAGCAAGAGTTTCTAACTTTCAATCGCCTAACAATTGCTGTTTAACAATATATAGTAATGGACACTTACTCGGATAGCTTTAAAAGATGATTAAACAAATGCATCTGGTTGGCTACTGTGAAAACAGGAATTAGATGGGCCTTTGCCCTCATCCAGCAACAGGCTTTCCTGATGTTCTGATTCTATCACAGTTTTGTAGAGCAAGTCTGAGTTCCCTGGGTTTGATATCCAATAAACCTCCAGGAAAGCTTTACAGTATTTACTTTGAACAGTCTATGGAACAAAGCCTCTCCAAAGACTTGGAGGGTGGGTAGGGACCATCCGGGAGGAAACAGTTCTTCAAATGAACAGGGCTTGATTGTCTATTTTCCAATATTAATTGACTGCTTTTCACTATAGATGGTCATGAAGATGTTTCCACAAAAATTAATAAGGCAGCCCATCAGCTGAAACAATACAGGTGAAACTCGAAAAATTAGAATATCGTGGAAAGGTTCATTTCTTTCAGTAATTCAACTTAAAAGGTGAAACTAATATATGAGATAGACTCATGACATGCAAAGCGAGATATGTCAAGCCTTTATTTGTTATAATTGTGATGATTATGGCATACAGCTGATGAGAACCCCAAATTAACAATTTCAACTTTGGGGTTTTCATCAGCTGTACGCCATAATCATCACAATTATAACAAACAAAGGCTTGACATATCTCGCTTTGCATGTCATGAGTCTATCTCATATATTAAACTCCAGTAGCTAATGAAAACAATTGCTTACATAAATGGACTTTTCCACGATATTCTAATTTTTCGATTTTCACCTGTATGGTGCTTAAATGAACAAAAAACATAGATAAAAATGCAAGTTCCATGAACAGGCATAGCAAAACTTACAAAAAATGCTTGCTGAAATAGAAAGCTCTTTCTCAAGTGCCTGAATTTCAACAAGAGGGCCTGTCTGATTTCACCCAAGAGGGAGTTCCTGAGAACCATGGCCACAAGACAGGATGTGTGGTGGATCCAGCCGTACATCTGAGCCACAAAGGACCATTAACAGAGAATCTGCAGGAAATCTTGGTAATCTGGAGGGAATAAAAATAATCGGGCACTCCTTAAAATAAACTGAACTGAAGTTGTAAATTGATACCAGACCAATTTGGTCCTGTAACATATGGAAAGTCAGTGCAAAACGTCAATCACTGGAGTTATGTGCTGCTGGTAAACTGTCCCAACCAACAGTCTAGCCACAACAGTTGCTAAACAAGCCCTCAGCTGATGTGATCATGGCCTTCCATAGACCATTTCCCTCATGTTGAATTAGCCATTCTGTTTTGTTTGATCAATCACATTTTTTAATCCAGTCCTAGTGAATAATAAGTGAGCACAACACCTTAAAATCCTCCTCAACTTGAAAATGTATCCAGTTCCATTTAACTTCTTGCTAAAGCTCTGCTGCCTTTTATACTGAAAAATTGATCACAAGAAGCAGAAGGTTGTGGTCTTCCCAAGGCACCCCCTGTCCACCGCAGTATTTCAGCTAATAGTTTTTAATAACTGCTTTGTAGACAAATTGGCTTCTGGTTATTAATATAAAGGATTACTTTCCCTCCTTTATCATTTAAAAATCAATATAGGTCCTGGACTTAAGCAACAACTTTGAAATCTCCTCCCCACTCAAAATTAGAGGTGTCTCGTTAAATCTTGAGCAATAATGGATTTCAAAGTTTTATGCAGGGTTGACATATGTCCTCTTTTTCCTGGACAGGTCCTCTTTTTCAGGAGTAAAATTTCAGTCTGGGTGGATTTTTTGAATTTGCCAAAATGTCCATATTAAATAGTGGGTGGACATAGCAGACGACACAGTGATTCTCCAAGCAGCTCTGTTTATTCTCAGGCTGGAACAGAACTGAACTGAAGGGCTCAGCAGCCTGCTTATATAGAACTCAGCTACAAGCAACAGTAACAACTTTCTGTAGTTACCCAATCCCTGAACGTCACTTTCAATCCCTCATTTGCATGTGCGGACCTGAGTGAGAACTGCAGCAGAATGAACTATATACACACACCCCTAGTGGCTTAGGGTGAGAACTTCAATACATAACAGTCCAGGTTTTTGCAAACAGAGCCAGGAAGTGTGTGCGAGTATCACTTTTTACTTATTCCTATCTCTATGCATGTGCTGCTCTCTGTGCAAAGACTTGCTTTGCAAGCAGAGCCAGTTTTGAAATGATTCTGCTTGAAGGAATAGGATAAATTGATTTCAAAAAATAACATATTAGAATGGGAAATCAAATATGAAATGGTTAAATTGGCAAAGATACAATGGATGAAAGATTTAGGATATGATATAGAAATGAACGCACACAAGGGAAAAGCTGTGGAAAGTGCACAATATGAAAATAATGTATAGATGGTATTTAACATCTGATAAATTGTCTAAAAGGTATAAGAAGGTTCCTAATAACTGCTGAAAGTGTAAACAAGGTTCTTTCTTTCATATGTGGTGGACTTGTAAGAAAGGGTGGGAGGTTGGGAAATTATGTATGATGAGATTAAAAATATGTTTAAAGTGGTTGTACCAGAGAGAGAGAGGGGGGGGAGCTTTTCTTCCAGGGATTATAGGGACAGAAGTTCCTAAAAATAAGTTGTTTATGTATATAGCTATGGCACCTAGGATTCTTTATGCACAAAAAAATGGAAAGATGAAGAAGTTCCCACCAAAGAAGATAGGATAAGTAAAGTGTTGAACAATGCAGAAGCAGCAAAGTTAACAGCTAAAATAAGAGAACTTAATGATGATTGCTTTATGGAAGCCTTTTTCAGACTATTTAAAGAAATATTATAGTATGATGAATTCACAAGAAGGTTTTTAACTATGAGCAACAGAAGGAATTAGAGAATATTGCATCACTAGCTGTACCCGGCCATTCATTGCTGTGGCTTAGTGTGTGAAAGGTTCTGGACGTGGCCTGTCTCGGTGTCGGAGGCGCGGGCAAAAGCGTCGGAGGTGGATTTTTGGGGTCGGGGTGCCTCTCAAGGTGCTGGCAGAGTTGGCAGGGACAGCTTTTGGGGCGGACTGGCTGTGGAGGTGGTGCCGGAGGCGGTGGAAGTGGCTTTCCCGGCTGGGCTTGCACTCGAGGTGGCAGCGAAGGCGACGGAGGAAATTTTTGGGCCGGTCTGGGTCTTGAGGTGGCACGGGAGTAGCGGAGGCAGGTTTTGGGGCCTGGCCTGGGTCTCGAGGTGGCAGCGGAGTCGGCTTTTGGGGCGGAGTGGCTGTGGAGGCGGTGGTGGAGGCGGGAGTCGGCTTTCCCGGCCGGTCTTGTTCTCGAGGCGGTGGCAGCAGCGGCTTTTGGGCCGCCTGGCTCTCGAGGTGGCGTGGGAGTCAGTGGAGGCGGGTTTTGGGGCCAGCCTGGCTCTCGAGGCGGAGGCGGCGGCGGCAGAGGAGGCTTTTGGGGTCGTCCTGGCTCTCGAGGCGGCGGCGGAGTCGACAGAGTCAGCTTTTACACCTGGCCTGACTCTGGAGGAGGCGGTGCAGGCTGGAGGCCATGGGGGCGTCGACTACGGTGGTTTGTAGGAGTAGGAGTAGGGGGAGGGTGGTGGTGACATAGGAGGAGGAGGGGGCGGGGGCAGGTGTGGTGTGGTGGTGAAATGAGATGACGTCTGTGGTTTTGACGTCCACTCGAGGGCGCTATATTGTTTTGCATAAAATCATGTTTTTACTGGTGAAAGGTGTACTATCTGTACAATGTAAGTGCACACAAACACTCCCATATGTCCATGGAATGTTTTGTCGAAATTTCAACGGAATTGGTCAAGTGGTTACGGAGAAACGTTATCGGTCACAAACACCCACCTTTTACATTTATATATATATATATAGATTGCTATAAGAGAGGGAAGATAGGGTGCAGCGACGGGGAGAAATTAAGAAACAGCATGGAAAATGGGCTGGGAAGTCAACAAAAGAAAAGAAAAATCTATTATGTATTGGAATGTTTATGTGAAATTTCTGGAAATTTAATGAAATATATCTTTAAAAAGATACAAGCTTGATACTGGGCTTCTTCTTCTTTCTATATTTTCTCTTTGTTTTATTTTAATTTAGATTAGTTTGGCTTTTATTGTATTCTACATTGAAAACTTCCAATTAAAAAAAATGATTACAGTGAAGTTGGGGTTTTATAAGACCAGGCACTTTTTGGGTGAGGGCAGCATTTGTGTGCTTAGTCGGGTAGCAGGCTGGTGCTGCAGCCTAGGTAGGGCACTTGCAGATGTTGTGGCAGAATCAGCTGGAGGAGAGGACAGAAGATGAAAAAATAGCTGGCTTCCGTTTCCATTCTGTGCCAGGAATGGACACCTCTCTTGACATCATGGGGAGAAGCAGATAAAGATAATGAGAATGGTGGGGGTTAAACCATTCTCTGAATTCATCTCTGGGTTTGAGAGAAATGGGCTTTCATCTGTGGTTTGCCCTGAGGTCGCTTCCTCATGGAATGTGAGAGCTGGCAAAGGAACAGGATGCAGAAGCACTTTGTATGCCGCAACCCCCTGACTCTGTTTCTGGAAGCAGAGGTTACCCTATTAATTGTATTTCTAAATTGGCTTTAAAGTAACGGCACATGATGGAAGATAATGCAACCACATACTGTGGTCAAAACAAAATAAAACAAAAATTCCTTCCAGTAGCATTTGTTTTTTATTTTGTTTTGACTATGGCAGACCAACACGGCTACCTACCTGTAACACATACTGTGGGACATTCAGCTGCATAGATCTAAAGGTTTGAACTGAGATAAGATTTTATTTGGTGCGAGAGATTCAGGGTAGAGGGGAGCCCACCATTTGTTTATTCTAAGCTTCTCTTTATATTTATGATTCAGCAACCCTCTCTGGAATACAAGAAAACAGTATATATGATTGGAAAAGGAAGAATTTGGAGTAATACTGAGATTAATAAGAAATAATAGACTGCATGTTTTGAAACAGAGAAAGGTGGGGGAGGGGGAAGCTCTAGCATGACATATGTTGGAACAGCAGAGTTACTCCCTTCCCCTCCACTTAAAATACTGGACAAGAAAAAAAGAGACTGAGATTTGTTTGTGTTAAGATAAAAACCAATTGGTCATTAATCTCAGCTGTAAGGATGAAAAGAATGTGGGCTGTGGATGTTGCAGATATACCAGGAGCTGAAAAGTAGTGAAAGAGAGCATTAAATCTCCAGTACATTCAAAAACAGCCCACTCTTTCCTAGGCTGATGGCAAAGATCTGCAACTCAGCTTTACTATGCTGTTTAGAGACATCAAAGCAAGAGGCCGAGAGATAAGACCCAGTCGTGGAGGAAGGGGATTCGGTATCCAGGGTGGCGGGAGTGTGGCACATCGCACATGGGGTGTTGCACATTGCACATGCGAGCATCCCAAGGGGGAGGCGCCCACCCAAGCGAGCATCCCAAGGGGGAGGTGCCCGCCTGTGTGAGCGTCGTCCCAATGGGGCAGCACCTGCCCGCAGCGATGCCACCCCCTCCAGGCTGGCAACTGGGGCGAACCGCCGCCCTGCCCCCTTCCTCCACCACTGATAAGACCTTCATGAAACTTTGATATTCAGTTCCACCCTAAGGCAGGATGGGAGACAGCATCAGCCAGGAAGCGAAAGAGACAATACCACATATGGAGAGAGGGAACTTGCATGGACATAATAGCTCTCATGCGCAGGACAGAACAAAGATAATATAATCCCTTATAAATTTATATAATATAACAACATAGTTGTGAGTGGAAGGGAACCTTTTCCCCATCATTCGGACCCCATGGGAAACTTAACAAACATGCTGTACCTGAAACTGGGTGTGGAGAATGCAGCTGAGTTGGACACGACTTTGGGCAGTCTGAGGAAGCTCTATTCACATCCGGCCTGCCCATAAAAAGCAAGGCAAGAGTGAAAGACTAGGGTGATGTCTTCTCTTTCCAGGAATCTTTCTTGTGAGACTTTTGTGGGTGAGCTGAGAGTTTGTTTGGACCCTGGGTGAGAACCTGGAGGCTGAGAGGTGTGACAGAAGGAAAATGAACTTATATTGATTTTTATATATTAGTAACTTTGTGTATATTTTTATATATGTAACTTTGTATTTATATAACATTATTATATGTAACAGTATTTTTGTAATATTTTGTTTAAGTTGTTTCATTTTTCTATACACTTAGAAATATTTTTAATATATTAAACAATACAGCAGCACCTCATGTTACGAACAGGATCCATTCCGGAGGCCTATCCATAACGTCAAAAGCCTGCAACTTGAAGCGCTGTGTCTGTGCCGGCGCGCGGTGCGATTTGGCGCTTCTGCACATGTGCAGGCAACGAAACCCAGAAGTAACCCATTCCAGTACTTATGGGTTGCTGCGGGACGCAAGATGAAAACATGCAACCTGAAGCAGATGTAACATGAGGTATGACTGTATAAAAATTAAATCAGAAATCAGAAACCATCAGCTTAGTCAGATCTAGGTTCAACAACTTCCAGATGCAGAGAGAACCTATTGAAGATAACGAACTAACTCATCCTGGGTTTCTTCATGCTGATTAACATTTTTGAATGTTGAATCATTTTGAATCCCTGTAGTAGAGCCAAAATCACCCCTGGAATGTAACAAGGGGGAGACCCCAAAGCATGCTTATCTTAAACCTAGTTCTCATTGAGGTGGTAAACCTGTTCTTGGTGTATACTGTGTTTGACTTTAGATGCAGATTCACACAGCAGAATGTTGATCCATTGGAAATAAATAAATCCCTTGCAAAACAAACAAACAAACTAGCATGTCAAGACTAGAACCCTTTGCCTTGGACTGCTAGTTTTCCGAGTGCTAGGGATTTTGTGTATATGTCTATGGAAGAGCATTGAATGATGTTAGTACTCAGTGACATTCTAAAAGTCGCAACTTTGCCACCTGTGTGAGACCTAGACCTGCAAATCAATGCTGAAACGCTTTGAGTTTGAAACACAGCAGCTGTTGAGCAATCAGGCCTCAAAATGAGTGGTTCACGGCCAGCAGTGAAAAACATTTTTATCAAATGACAAACTTATCAGAGAGAGTGATGGCTTGGTTGACACTTCATTGCATGAGCTGTATTTCAGAAAGAACTATGCAGCAGTGGTCAGGAAGACTTCTGCCTCCTTGTCTGTTTCCCCTTATTGATATACACGTACTAGTTAATTTTTCTTATTCTGCAGCTCTGTACGACAAAGGTCCATGATACAGACTAATGTAATTTCAGGCCAGGAGGGATTTTATCAAGATATGAAGTGAAATATACTGAATATTCTTTTCTAACCAATTTCATAGTCATATCATCTTACTGCAGTAGAAATGTGGTGTAAGAATCAGAGGAACAAAAAGCTACAGCATTGGATAGTGATGAACAAGCGCAGGAGAAAGGGGAGGGGTCAGGCTGGTGTATAGTCAAGGGCTTCTACATCTTCTCCTCCTGCCTCCACCTCTGCTGCTCCACTGTCTCCAAGGTCCAGAAGAGGGTTGAAGCAGGAGGAGACAGTGGCGGATTACGAAATAGGCAACAACGGACCAAAATAATATTGAGTTGATATTGAACAAAAATTATAATCAAGTTAAATGTTACCCACGAGAGTGTGCACATGAGAGGGCTCCCAAGATTTAGATTGCCTAGGGGCCTCCACAGGGTTTAATCTGGCACTGGGAGGGAGCAGAGGGTTACACACTGGTGGTCTCTTCACCTGCTTGTGCACAGCTTGGATGGAGGAGATACATAAGCTGAGGTTGGGGGCAGGAACTTTCTGTTACAGGCAACTGTCTAACTGAGTGCGCACCTAGCAGTAGCTGAGATGCATGGAACATGCCTTTTCCTAACTTGTAAGTGTACTTTTGACAATAAAGAGTCAATCCGTTAGCCACCATCCATCCTCCAACCACCTTCAGATACTCACAAAGGACATTCATCACCTTCATTCTCCACTGGTAGCCGAAACAGCCCTCCCTTTGAGTAAGCCCCAAATCATAAAGAGTTAATTCATCACTCTGGTCATTTCAGTGCCGTGACAGCATCCTAGAGAACACATACAAGGGCTGAGGAGACCACACACACCTGAGAGTGCTCTGCTCTGATGCCACCTCAGTTGCCCCACCTGTAGATGCCTCCCCCCCCCCACTCCAGAGCACCCTCCAGAGCTATGAGCACCTTGGGAGAGCTCAATTTGGCACTTCTCAACCCTTGGATATCCAAATACCCTTTGTTTCTTTTGGGGGCTGCACATAACCCTCATGTTTTCCCCAGAAACTCCTACAGCCATGGATCATTCTGCCTGAGTCAAATCCGCCATCTGCCATCATCTGCAGTAACCCAGAAGTTCCACCATGGTAGCCCAGAAAACCTGTGCTGAAAGTCAGCTCTCACCTATACTTAAAAAAAAGGGGGGGAGAACCATAGTCCTCCATCTCTCCATATTTTCCAAGCCCCACTGCATGTTTGAATGATTTAACAAAAGCCTCCCAGCTCTCTGTAGTTTTCCAATGCCATAGTTTTTCCTGGATAGATAACCACCCTACTTGTCTGCCCATCCTACACGTCATTTGGTAACTAGAAGGTGTACACTATAGGGAGAAGTGTTGCCCACCTATTGCTGCTCAGAGGAGGTGGGAGCCCTTCCTCACATATTGTTGATCCATTTAGGGGAGGATACTGTATTTCACCCAATAGACTGAAATCAATATACTTATCAGCAGCACAAAAGACCTGGGTTGGGTTTATATCAATGACACCAACATATTGATACTGATAGTCTGTGCTCCTTGAGCATGACGTTTAGAGGGGGGCTCACCACCCTAACAGGGTGGACAAGGGCTTGCAGGAAGGTTAATTGGCTCATTAAAGGCCATGTTTTGAGTTACGATGGAACTTACTCACTTTGATCTCCCTTGTCTGTTTCATAATGATGCTGTGTGTCTTTGTGTGGCAGGATGCAAGCTCTTCCTTGAGGCATAGCTGCCAACTTTCCCCTTTTCTTGCGAGGAATCCTATTCGGAATAAGGGAATTTCCCTTAAAAAGGGGTGGAAAGTTGACAGCTATGCCTTGAGGATCTGTAAAAAGCTCTTTTTGAGCTTCTGTTTGTTTTGAGGAGGAGGTGTACTAGCTGGAGCTAATCGCCTCCAGTGGTTGTTGGTTAGGGCAAGAAAGTCAGGGTAAGAGTTAAGGCAGGCATAGGCAAACTCGGCCCTCCAGATGTTTTGGGACTACAACTCCCATCATCCCTGACCACTGGTCCTGTTAGCTAGGGATGATGGGAGTTGTAGTCCCAAAACATCTGGAGGGCTGAGTTTGCCTATGCCTGAGTTAAGAGGTAATCGAACAAGGCAGTGTTGGGTTAAGGGAACTCTTCATCACCTTTCATTCTGTGTGGATAATTGGGGGCGCTCTTATTCTTGGCATGCATCCTGTGGTGAATGCTGAACTGGCGGGAACACAGTCCCCATCCCAAGACCAGATTCCAATGGTATTCAGGGCAAGGAGGCTCTTCCAATCCATTCTTCCAATACCACAGGTGAAGCCTGTCAACCTTCTCAGGTCTTTTGTTTTATTGATTGATGCCCCAGTCACTCGTATGCTCTCTGCTGCAAAACACCTTTAAAGGGTTTCCAATACAATTGTTTCTTAACAAATGTTAAAATAAAAGCAAATTCTGTTTAAAGAGAAAGAGAAAACACAAACATGCAGGTTCGGCTTGTGATTACTGAACAGACTTTCAGTATAAGGGACGGCAAAAAACCTGTTTTAAAGCAGCATTTGTTTTAAAGCAGGGCTGGGGAATTTTTTTTTTTTATTCCAAGAGGCACATTCCCTCTTGGGAAACTTTCCAGTGGCCACAGGCCAGTGGTGGGAGAGGCCCGAGGCAAAAGTGAGGGGAGCATCAGATGTAACTCTTATCTTTGTACAGTTTGTACAAATCTTTCTACAAGCAAGAGTCATTATTACAGTTCACAGAAACATTCTAGCTTGGAATAAAGACGAGGAAGGGTGTGGAGCTGAACCATTGTAGGTCAGGATGGGGTAGAAATCTGGTACAATTACCATTCAATGGCAAACTCATATGCCTCATACTTCCCAAAACAATATGTGAACTGAACCCAATATGTCATTTGGGGTCCTTCTGTGCTTTTCTGAATTTGCAATGCATCTCTTCAGCCCTGTAATGTGTGCAAAATTGCAAATACTAAGGTGAAGTGTGCAGAAAAATGCATATATTAGTGAACATAGCATACGAAAATGAATTATGTTGTGAAAATTCCTTTGCAAAGCTGCTTACAAAAATGTGAAAGCCAGGAGATACTTTTCACTAAAATGTTTATGAATTTTCATGAGAACTTTTGGGTTTTTTTTAATGCAAACTGTTGAAAAATGTGCAGAACTGAACTTAAGTTTGGGGAAATGAAAAAAATAGAGAGAAACTGAAATTGGCAAATTTGCCCATCCCTGATTGAGGGGTGTAGGTTGGGGTTAGCGGGGTGTCCTCAGAAGTGAGGAGCATCAAGAGGGCAATATTGAAAGGCCTGGAATGCCCCCCATTTTAAATTCTAAAAAAAACACAACACAAAACCCTCACTAGCACTGAGTCCCCTCTTCCTTTCTAGAAGCCTAAATATTTTTTTTTTGAAGTGAGGTGATATGGTATAGGACTCCTGAAAATGGCTCCCATGTTAATGGTTGGGTGGGACAGCTGATATTTTTTGGGGGGGATTAACTCACAGTGTTGGCACCAAATGTAAACCACTGTAATAAGTTGAGTAGCTGTGGCTTTAAACTTGTAAGATGAATCTAGCTCATAGTCAGTGATACCTTTATCACCCAAGCCACCAGCCTGGACCCCTCCGTCATGTTTTTTCCCCTCAGTCTCTGACTTCATCAAGCCCTTGTTCCCTTGTTTTCACTTTTGAGCAAATTATATATCACCCCTTTGCAGCTTTTTGGGTTGTGGATCCTTTCATCTCTCATCGTAATGTTCAATAATGGTTTTTCTATTTGCTTTGCCTTTTCACTGCCTTTCCCTTTTGAAAGCGAGATCTGACCTTTCCTTTTGTATTCTCCGTTAGCTGAAAAACATGTTGTTCATGAATTTAATTGACATATATATATATATATATATCTCCCTCCACAGAGTTTGGCAACTTTATTTATATGTGAATGCATACATGCATTTTCATTTGCTTGGTTTCCTGCTCTAATTCCTGCATCTTTTGGGAAGCAAAAATTTTTCTGTGCCTGTTCCCAATTATTATTGAATCCTTGACCATTTCAGTGGAAAACAGAGCATAGGGGATACATCCAGTTAAGTTTTGTGCAGAACAGACCCATTGAAATTAATGGACCTAGTTTAATCACACCATTAATTCCAGTAAGTCTACTCTGAGCAGGACTACAATTGGCTGCAACCCTTAGTCATGTTTCTTCATTTCAATGGGTCCATGCTAAGTATTGGTGGCCAAATCTGCCAGTTGCAGTTTCTCTGTTTCTCTTTTTTTCAGTGTTAAGTTCTCCATATCACTTTCATATCTATATCTATATCTATATCTATATCTATATCTATATCTATATCTATATCTATACTGTATCATCTATCTATCTTATCTATCATCTATCTATCTATCTATCTATCTATCATCTACCATCCATCTATCTATATCTATATATCCTCATGAAAAATCACCAGCATTTTAGTGCAGATGTGTCCTAATACACATTTTTGTATGCCGTTTTCCCCAATATACATATTTTTGGAAAGTACTCCCCCATTATAATGCATTTTTGTATCTTCAGTAATAAATACAGTCCCTGGATGTTGCAATGCAATTCTCAGCAGCTGTTGTTGATCAAGATGTGCACTGAGAGAAATATACATCTGAATATTATTATAAGGAGAAATCTGCATTAAAACAGATGTATTTTACTGTATACGGTATATAGGAATGATTTTTTTATAGAGCAAATAAAGTAATTTCACTTTAATGTGAAAACAGGACTGAATTATACATATCACATGGGTTTGCAACAAAATGTTCCAGTGCAGAATGCAACAGCTCTATTCCATTCTCTCTCCCCTTGGGGTTCCCATTTCCCTCCCTTCCAAAAGCCATTCTGTGGCCTCATTGGATGCTTAGGGGTTTTTTCCTCATAAAGATTTTTTGTACTATTGTGAAGAACTACGTAAGCATTGGGTTGTGCCCAAGGCTAGTCCTACTAAAAGTAGACCCCTGAAAATAATGGCTATAAGTCACTTGGATCCTTTGGACTTCATTGCTTGCAGTGTGGCTGGATTAATCCACTCTGGAGACTTTCCTATGTCTGTAAATTCCATTCACTTTGGCCAAAAGGGGAAAATGTTGCAGTCATTTTAAAACTCTCCATTATAGTGAACGGGGGAACACAGAGATAAATTTTACACATAGTGGTTCAGAACCCAAATTACACACTGAAGTGGAGAGAGCATAGGGTGTCTTAAGTGGCAGGTCATAATTATTATTTTTTTAAAGGTCCATGCACACTCACACTATAAGCCAGTTTGTATGGGAAGTGATCCTGTTTAAAGGAAACATAGGCTGTAGGTTTAGGAATCACTTTCCCTTAACACAACTTTTCTCAGGCATCCCTCACAACAGCATTGACTTTAGCAACTACTTTCTATTTTGCCTGGGTGAGTCCTAATGTCTCCATAGCACTTTTTATATGGATCCCAAATCCAATATATTTAATCCAATCAAATATTCAACAAGATGACAGCTTCACTGTGCATTCTCATTATATCCTTCTCAACAGCTCTTTTTTGCTTACCCTTCCATCCTGGTCTCTATATTGGCATGTCAGTATTTTTAGATAGTTCACTTGGAAATTTACAGTGCACATTCAAGTCAAGAAATAATATTCTACAACGCCATGGCTCTGTTCTTAAATAAGACGTTCATGACTTTCCCTTCAGGCACATACATTAGTATTGCAATGCAACCCTCCCATTCAGGTTTATTTTTAACTTCTCTCTGCCCCCCGCCCATGTAATCTCCGATACTCACTTTGGGGGGGGGGAAATAGCACTATATCAAAAGCAGATATTAAACTCAAGCACTTGGCAAATGGTTTAAAGCAAGCACTCAGCTACGGGGGGGGGGGGACACAACCCTAGAGGTTTCTTTTGTAAAGTTCCACCTTGGCTATTCACTCCAATGTAGCATTTTGGAATTTCATTATTTCTTTATTTATTTGTAACATGGAGTTGTTTCATTCTGACAGGTATGAGCTGGCCTCTCACCAGTTTGCTTCCTTGAAGCGGAGCTTCTGGGAGCATTGTGTCCTGAAGGAACAGTGAGATTTCATCTAGTTCAACAGTGCCACACCATTTTTAGCTTTGTGTTTCATCAAATGCTCATGAACGTTTTTCAGCAAAACATTTTGAAGAGTGCAAAAGAGTTCACAGAAAAATAGACCTTCTGCTGTTTTGCATGCTTCTTCATAGCTATGACCCCCACCCCAAATTAATATAGCTCTTGTTGCAATTGTACAGAGATCTGCGGATATAGGTACTACATTAAAGGGACTCTTACCTATGTAATTCCAGCCAATCAGGTATCCTGTCATGAAAGTGATGAAGCCATGCAACATTGTAGCCATTAGATTTGGCTATGTGGTGTAGTGGTTAAGAGCGGTAGACTTGTAATCTGGTGAACTGGGTTCGCGTCCCCGCTCCTCCACATGCAGCTGCTGGGTGACCTTGGGCTAGTCACACTTCTCTGAAGTCTCTCAGCCCCACTCACCTCACAGAGTGTTTGTTGTGGGGGAGGAAGGGAAAGGAGAATGTGAGCCGCTTTGAGACTCCTTCGGGTAGTGATAAAGCGGGATATCAAATCCAAACTCTCTTCTTCTTCTTCTTCAGACAGAAGTCAAAGAAAGCTTTACTCCTTCTGATTTGAAAATTGGTATGCTAATGGGGGGTAAATTAAATTGGGGGAGGTAAATTAAAATCTAAAACTTCCTGTGAACGCTTTACTATTATTTGAATCCACTCATAAAAGTTAAAATTTGGATGCATTTCATTAAGTGGGGAGAGTCATTATGCCTGGTCTTCACTTCAGCTTTGTGCTAGAAGAAGAAGAAGAAGAAGAAGAAGAAGAAGAAGAAGAAGAAGAAGAGGAGGAGGAGGAGGAGTTTGGATTTGATATCCCCTTGCAACAGCAGGAGAAGAAGAAGCAGGCCACTGAAGCTGCACAATGCTTGGCTCTGCACTTGGCCTCCTCCACCTCCTTTGAACATTGGGCAGGGGGTGGGGGTGGCCCCTTCCCAAAAAATATTCAGGGGACCCAAAAGGGCTCAACCCCCAGGAGATGGTGCCCCTGCATCAGAGTCAGCTGTTATACTAACCTAGGCTCTGGATGGCACCCACATCCCAGATGTTTGCACTGTGCACTCGGGCAACAATCAAACAACATCACTCACTGCATTCAGACAACCACTCTCTTACCTGTAGGCAGATATCTAACAGGACAAACTGATGCAGGCAAAAAAACAAAAACCCAACCACAAACTCTTGTTAGCTGGGATGGAAGATCAGACAGAAGTCAGGATCATGCAACTACCCCCTCCTTCCTTACTCCCCATGTACGTTCCATCACCTCATCTAGCTCAATTCCCAATGAATGCAGTTGGACAGCTCCCACATCCTAACTAGTTAAAAAGAGAATCTAAGACAAAGGTGACGAGCTTTCTTTCAGCCCAAAAGCTGCATTTCCTCTTGGGCAGCTTTCTGAGGGCCACATGCCAATGATGAGTGGGGCCAGACATAAAAGTGTGCAGGGCTATGGATGCACATGCCACCTTTGTACAACAGTAAACTAGTTTCTACAACCCTCTCACACTCGTCTCTACCCTTCCTCCAGACAAACAAGAGGCCTTATTAAACACAGTCCAGCCAGGCAAAAACACAAAAGGAAAAGGGGAAGGGTAAAATACGATCAAGGGGTATAATCTCAGGAGAATCCTAATGGACACATAGTGAGTTCCACACTCTTAGATCCAGGGGCCTACTGGACTCTTCCAACTCTATGCCTTATGAGGAACGGCTTAGGGAGCTGGGTATGTTTAGCCTGGAGAAGAGAAGGTTAAGGGGTGATATGATAGCCATGTTCAAATATATAAAAGGATGTCATCTAGAGGAGGGAGAAAGGTTGTTTTCTGCTGCTCCAGAGAAGCGGACACGAGCAATGGATTCAAACTACAAGAAAGAAGATTCCACCTAAACATTAGGAAGAACTTCCTGACAGTAAGAGCTGTTCGCAGTGGAATTTGCTGCCAAGGAGTGTGGTGGAGTCTCCTTCTTTGGAGGTCTTTAAGCGGAGGCTTGACAGCCATCTGTCAGGAATGCTTTGATGGTGTTTCCTGCTTGGCAGGGGGTTGGACTGGATGGCCCTTGTGGTCTCTTCCAACTCTATGATTCTATGATTCGAGGAGTGGACTTCAGACTTAACTTCTAGTGTCCTTGGGTGGTGGAAGTCACATTTACTCACTTCCTGATTCAACCCTTTCACCTTCCAACTTAATGTAGGCACCCCATTCATCCCCCTCCCCTGCAACCACCATAAATGGCTTGCTCAAGACAATCATCCATGGTAGTGGCTAATAATAAATAAGCCTCATGACACCTTGCATGAGCTATTTCTGAGAGCGTGTTGGTGTTCCATTTGTCTATACTTAAAGTATTTCCTGAGTCTAAATCATTGCTTTTCCACAGCCCTTAGGGATACCTTGAGCATGAAAGACACTATTAAAAAACAGCAAGAAAACCTCTTTCAATCCTATTCTATTCTAAAACAGCATTTTAAAGTCCTTTTATCACAGAATGAGGCAGACATCGAATTGTGCCCTGGAACACCAATTTAAAGTTTTCATCAAAGAACCCAACAATGTGTGTTTGGTATATTTTAACATAATTCAAGAGCACTAAAAGCATACAGCTGACTTTAGGGGGAGAAGACAGGAGCTGGGTGTGTGAGAGAGATGTTGTGGCATATTCCACCACCCCAACCCCCGCCTCCATTTGAGTTTCAGTACATTACATGATTGGTCTGAGATCTTACAAAGAAAACAAAGGAAAGAGATAGAACTAACAGAGCCTGTCTTGGGTTGTTTGAACTTAGTAAAATAAGAGCTTGTTGCAGTTGTTTTGGTTCAGAAAGGTCCCTCCCACATCTCCCCCATAATGTGTGAGGCCAACCAAATACCTGAAGAACAAAAGAGGCAGAAAAAAAACTTTATAGGGCTTAATGGTCTCAAGACCAAAGCTGGATAATTGAACAATACATGATTGCAAAGAAGGAAGGATGCAGGGGAACTGTTGTTGCAGAAAACACAGCCAAATCAAATACTTATAATATTCCTCTGTTATGATTCCAAAAGATTGTCAAAAGCACTAGTGCCCAGCCTCTGCCTTGTGCCAAGGATCTGGGGATCTGGGGAGTCCAATAATTACACATTCTGATATGAACTGACCTGATCTGTGTCCCCCAAAGGCAAATTGGAATGAAGCTATTCTTTGGGTTTTGAGATTTGATGCATTAACAGAGCACTTAACAACAACAACAACAACAACAACAACAACAACAACAACAACAACAACAACAACTTATTCTCAGCACTTCACCCTAAGTTCCAAGGGCATCTTGTAACAACTTTAACATAGAATACTGACAAAAAGCTTTAAAACAAATTAGTCACAAGACTCGGGTGTGTCCTTAAAAAGTATTCATCACAGGTGTTTATTTAGCACATAATGAGGGTGCCACATGCAACTATGGGAGAAGGATTTCCACAGCAGAATGCACTCTCCCAGGCCACCACCACCCTAGACTTTTTAACTCATGAGAGGATCTGTAGGGAAGGTGGAGGTTTTTCAAATATCTGGGAACTACCGGTAAGTAACTTTGTGCTTTAAATGATCTGACTGTATGGGAGAGGGAGGCATATCTAAAGCCTTGCCATGACTGAACTAGTGTAACAAACTGGAAATTTGTGGTTAGGGTTAAAGGTAAAGGTACGACTCTGGGGTTGCGGCGCTCATCTCGCTTTATTGGCCAAGGGAGCCGGCATACAGCTTCCAGGTCATGTGGCCAGTATGACTAAGCCGCTTCTGGCAAACCAGAGCAGCGCGTTTACCTTCCCACTAACCGTTTACCGCCAGAGTAGTACCTATTTATCACTTGCACTGCTAGTGCTTTCAGGAGCAGGGAGCAGGGACCGAGCAACGGGAGCTCACCCTGTCGTGGAGATTCGAACTGCCGACCTTCTGATAGGCAAGCCCTAGGCTTTGTGGTTTAACCCACAGCGCCACTCGTGTCCCATGCTCTACAATTTCCCCCTCCCAGTGGTCCCAATGGTGAAATCAAAGTCTTCCTTCTATGCACACCTGATAAGTGGTGGACTTTGGGCTTTACATTTTTAGTGGCACCCTGTGCAACACCTAAACTCAGTCCCCCCCCCACCTCTCATGTTCCATTGCAAGACCACACTGAACTTTGGGTGAGGTCTCACCCAAAATGGACATAACCCTGCCCCAAATCAGTGCCTCTAGTGGCAGCGCTTCTCCGCCACTAATGGAAGTAGGTGGGGCACCTGAGGGCATGCTGTCTGGAGGGCTTCTGCTGCCTGAGGCAGTGGCCTCACCCTGTCTAAGGCTGGGCCAGTTCTGCATTGCCCTCCTATATATAAAAAAAAAACCCTCGAGGTATTTGAAGAGTGATTTCATGACCCTTTTGTTGTGTATTAAATAAGATATTCTGGCAGCAGGGTAAAGTATTGTTATTGGTCAATTTGAAGTGTTCTATCACAATCCACAGCCTGATTGGGTCCCGCCGGAAAGTTTGAATATTATTGGTTCCCGCTAAAATGTATCTTTTCCCTCAGTCCCAATGTGTCTATAAATAGAGCTTTCCCTACCCCCTATCCCCAGTCTTGTCTGATCCCTTACAATAAAGAGCTGTTTTCACTACGAAGTATTGCTGGACTTCTTATCAGAACCCACGACACAACATACTGGCGACGAAGGTGGGATTGAATTAGGCCGGCTGAGGGCTGCTGACCCTAGCGACCTGATTCTGGCGACAAGACTCCCTGTGACTGACAGGACAGTTCAGTCCACTAAGATGGCTGCGTCACGGTTCATGGAACCATTTCATCCCGGAGCAACTGAGGCCTGGGATGCTTACCTCGAGCGCTTTGAATTCAGCGTGGCAGCAAAAGGGGTCACTGACGAGGAAAGGAAAAAGGCGTTGTTCCTGAGTTGCTGCGGGGCAGAGACCTTTGAGTTGGCTCG
>OFHU01001537.1:0-180713 GCA_900245905.1 Lacerta viridis | reverse complement strand
CATGTGTATTACCAGCTTCTTGTCTTCACACTTTGCTTTTGTTTCAAACCAATGCCCTTCCTTCTGTAGTATGTGCGTGTGTCTTTTGACACAAAGCCTGATCTTCTTCTACACTTGATGACCAAGGAATGGCAGCTTGAACTTCCCAAACTTCTCATCTCTGTGCATGGAGGTCTCCAGAATTTTGAACTTCAACCAAAGCTCAAGCAAGTCTTTGGGAAAGGCCTCATTAAAGCTGCCATGACAACTGGAGCATGGATATTTACTGGAGGAGTAAACACAGGTAACAATAACCTGGCAGAATGAAATCCCTGGAGCAGATGGAATCCTTTTTATGGCATAAAAAGCTTTTTCATGGTCCTAGGATCCTGAAAAAATCCTGTCACTGCATTAAATGAAGCAGACAGCATTATGCCCATTTAATTCATTTCTATCTAGACATCATTCAAACTAAATGTGGTGTTAAATACATGTTTTGCATTAAATATATATGTTTTTAAAAGTGTTAATATTCTTAGCAGGGTCTAGATAGGGATAGGACTTAACCCTTTCCCCAATCCTGGGGAAAAATCCCACCTCATTACCAATTGCATTGGGAGGAAAGCTGCTATTAGAAACACCCACATTCAGCAAGTCAAGTCAAACCTTCACTGCAGATTGTAGTTTATTAGAGCAAAGCAAACTGTAACCACTGTTTCAGACCTAACTCCAAGCCATAGATTGTGGTTTGCTTCTTCCTTGGGCTGGTGGACAGCAGCAAAGCATGTGAGATCAGCACATTCACCATAAGCCATTAATAATGGTTTAGCATAATGCCCAAACTGGGCCATAATTTCCTTTCCCCCTCCTCAGTCACATCTTTTCTCTAAGCCAAGGCTGTGTAGATAATTTACCTTTGAAGCATGGTTCCCCCCCCCCCAAGAATTCTGGGCACTGTTGTTTGTTAAGGGTTGCTATGAATGGTAAATCTGTGAAGGATAAACTACAGTTCCCATAATTCTTTGAGGGAAACAATATGCTTCAAATGTGTTTTAAAGGTATAGTCTCTATACCTAGCAATTTTTTTGTGAAGGCAAGTGAGCAGTGGAAGACAAGTTTGCAGTTCCTCTGTTATCTCCAGAGCTTCTGCATGAATGGCACAGTGGGTGACTTTCTTCCTTTTAATTTTCAAGACTTATTCCAGTTACCGTATTTTCTGGCGTATAAAATGACTTTTTAACCCAGGGAAGTCTTCTCAAAAATTGGGGACCGTCTTATACGCCGGGTGTCTCTTATAGGCACTGGCGGAGGAAGGCGGGGTGCTTTGCCGGGCTTTGCCAGGACTGTCCTGGAAGCTAAAAGCGATGCTACCGTGTTTCCCCCAGGGGAGCTGAAGGAGAGTCCAGCTGGGAGGAGACCAAGGGAAGCGGGTGGGCTCGGGCAGCTACAGCGCCGGGCTGGAGAGCAGGCAGAAGAGGCTCTCGAAGACGCACAAGCCCTCTTCCCGTCAGCAGCCTCCGTGATTTGTATGCCCTGTCCTTTTGAATGAAGCTCAGCTGCTAAGCTCCCTGTTAGCTTGGCTGGATTAATTACACACGGTTTTGCAACTCTGCTTTGCAGCCCAGTGGCTGCCGATCAACAGCGAACAGTACCTGACTGGGTCCTAGTGCCCCCACTACTTTTCTGTCCTGGAAGCTAAAAGCTAAAAGGCAGCTCCTTGAAGCGGCTTCTCAGAGGCAGTACCTGCATGTCATAAGCATTTGAATTAAAATTGCCATATTGAAATCAAATCTGATGTTTTTTTAATTTTTATTTAGTGTGCGTTGGAAGATTATCCCAAACTCTATATTTTAACTGGAAAAGTTGGGGGTCGTCTTATACGACCAGTCGTCTTATACGCCAGAAAATACAGTACATAATTTGTTTGTAAGACTCAATATTTGAGATTTCCTATCACAATTTTTTAAAAGTATAGAATCACAGAACTCCTAGCATTTTAGAAAGGTAAAGTTATAATAATTTTAATAATAATAATTTATTATTTATACCCCGCCCGTCTGGCCGGGTCTCCCCAGCCACTCTGGGCGGCCTCCAACAAATACCAAAATACAATACATTATGTTATACAATACATTATGCCTATTTACTGCTACTTACACAAATGTTTTGTTTTGTTTTTACTGGGGGATTATTTTGATATTTTGCCATAATCCATACGTAGTGTTAGAACTACATCCACACATACATGTTACAAAGGTTGGCAATATTTACCCTCTATCATGGACTTGCATTGCTTTTCTCTTACAGGAGTTATTCGGCATGTTGGGGATGCACTGAAAGACCATGCCTCCAAGTCAAGAGGGAAGATCTGCACTATTGGAATAGCTCCCTGGGGAATTGTAGAAAATCAAGAGGATCTGATTGGCAAGGATGTAAGTCTCTAGATCTCTTGCAGTGCATTGCTTTGCCAATATGTCCTTGAAGTTTGGGTTTTTTAGATCTGCTTGGGCAGGGCAAACATTGTGGGCGTGTCCAGTGGCAAAGCTGCATTCTCCACTACCGGGGGCGGAGAACAGGTGGGGGTGTGGCTGGTGCCCCCAGGGGGGCATGATGTGCACCCGGGGGCGTGATACACTGCCCGCGAGGGCGTGGCGCGCTGCCCGCAGGGGCGTGGCATGCATTCTGGGGGCGTGATGCGCTGCCCGTGGGGGAGTGGCAGCCAGCCATGGGGGGTGCGCAGAGCATGTCCAGGGGGTCCACCACGATGGCACAGTACCAGAATAGTGGTGCCGGGGGTGGCCCACTCCCTCCACACACCCGTTCCTCCACCAGTGGGTGTGTCTTCTGTGCAATGTGCCCCAGGCTCTCTAGGAAATAGTCAAGGTGGCAGACCTGAAAAGCAGAGAGAGGCAGGGAGGTTGGTAGATGGGCTGTGCCCGGCTCCCAGGTTGATAGCTGCCCTGCTGTCATGGAGAATGAGGGTCTCGGGAAAGGAGTGTGTCACTCTGAGGAAGAGGGAAATGATCATTTAGAAAGGACGTGTTCCTTGAAGGACATAAAGCTATCCTCTCCTACCATTGCTGCTACCTAACACTGCTATGTAAACAGTCAAGGCTTCCTCCAAAATATTCTGGGAGCTGTCATTTGTTAAGGGTGTTGAAAGTTGTTAGGAGACCCCTATTCCCCTTCAATAGCTACCAAGCTACAATTTCCAGAGTGGTTTAAGAGTTCATTAGATGTTAATAGCCAGTCCCTCTTCACGGGGAACTCTTGAGAACTGGAGTACTATGAGGGGAATAAGGGCCTCCTAACAATTCTCAGCACCCTGAAGAAACTATGGTTTCTAGAATTCTTTGGGGAAAGCTGTGACTCTTTAAGGTGGTACCAAGGTGCTTTAAATGTCTGGTGTGAATGTGGCCCAAATCTAAAGCTCCAGCTGCTGTTCCACTCACCATGCAAATGTGAAAGTATGCAAGCATGGAAAGTATGGATCCTGATTAAATAGGTATTTTGTTGCCAATGACATTATGTGGATGCCGCAAACCACCTCCATGCATGAGCAGCAGCAATCACATAATCCACACCTGTCTGGAAGCATCCTTACTCTTCTGAAGAAAAGAATGGACAATAATCTTCTAAGATTGTCTCACCCACATTCACACACCTGCTTCCAGTGTTTATGCTTTGCACTGATACAGTACTTGCAATTGCTGCCTGCAAGCAAGGCTGAAAAATACTTTTCGTTGTTTTCCTTACAGCCACTCCGTTTCAGTTCTCTCTGCTTCTAGGATGGAGAGGAACGATAGTATATCTCTCATTCAGCAAGAGTACTGCTTGATTAAATCAAGGCTATATCACAAAGAATGAAATTCAGTAACAGTGTACTTGGAGCTTATACAAATAATTAGTTCTAACAAGTTCTGTAGGGATATGATATGAGGTAATTTTTGCTAGAAAATATTGCTAGACACCTGGCAGAGAAACATATAATTACTAGGAACAATGATTTATGCAGCAAAATCCAAAATTTTCCTGCACTTTTCCTGCACCCTCTTTTCACAACCCAGGTACATTGTGAAGGCACAGGTCCCACATGCTCTGTGTTCACCACATGAAATCATGTCAAGATCACGCATGGCACATGGAGAGAGAGCCCAGGGTGCCTGGCTCACAACCCTTGAAGTAAAGAAAGCTTGGAATAGAATGATAATTTGCTAATGGAAACCGAAATAAAGTATAATAGATTCTGGAACAGATACTATGGACTGAAGCAAACTGAAGCATTTCTCCAGTCCCTAAATTTAGCTTATAAGTTCTGAATTGTGTCTTTGAGTGGCGATCTCACTGCATAATTAGTCAGTGGCTGAGTTTTATATACAGGTATAATGACCACTTACCAGCTTTTGCTTATGACAGTTCAAGCAACTGGTTTTCTGCACAGCTGGAGGCAAAAAGGGAGGCAAAAAATTAGCACATGAATTGGGCACACAGAAGGTGTGTGCAAGTATGCATGCACAAGAATGATATATTTTTAAGTTAAATATGTTTCTCTCTGTATTATCCAAATTTGAATTGCTATTTTGTGTTATGTTTTGCTTAAATGTTGTGATGCTGTTGGGCAGTGAGGGAGAGACAGAAAGAAAGCTACAACTGTGTAGGCTATGGTTGAAAAACTATGAAAATTGTGTCTCATAACTTGCCCTGGTCCATGGGGTCACGAAGAATCGGACATGACTAAATGACTAAACAACAACTTGTATGAATAGTCTCTATTTAGGATCTTAAGCTGCTTTTACACCCACCCCACTTTGAGCTGCAATGAATCTGGCTCTTTCAGCGGTGTCTCCTTTTCAAATATTAGACATCTGTTCAGTCAAACTTCTTGCAACATGTTGGGCACTGCTTTTAATGGCTGCAACAGTGATGCCTGTAAGTAAGTGATATTTACTCCATAGTTGCTCCCTGATCTCTCTCAGGTGACAGCTTCATAGTGTTATCTGCACCCATAACTGTAACCACAGGCCTTTGATGGTGCAGCAGTGCCATGGGAAGAAATGACGGAGACGTGACTCCCATGATGCTACTGTAACTTTTAAAGAGCACTTAAGAAGGCATAGTTCTGAAATCCCACGCATGCATGTTTGAGACTCAGTGGGACTTACTCCTAAGTAGACACACATAGGCTCAGGCTGCATGTTATATCTCAGGTAATTTCAATATGTGGTATGCTTGGTGCATGTACCCGTTGAAATCTAGTTTTTTACAACTTCAGGCTTGAATGTGCTTTCAGGCATAATTTTTGAAATCTATCTGGCGCTATAAATGCCATCATTGTGATTCCATTGCGGATTTGAGTGTTGTCTGAGGATAATAGTTGGAAGCAATATTACCTTTCAACTAGAAAGTGAAAACAATATGTAAGTTACAAGAAGTCATAAAAAAACAAGACTGGATCTGCTTGCAGCTAATTTTTTCCCCGTAAACAACCATAATAAAAAAAAAATCTTACTCAGCCTTCTTTTGTTCTTGGAAGTAAAATACACTTCAGATTTTGGGATGCTTCTGTTAGACTGAGAAAACAATTATCCAAATTGAACTTTTGTCTAATAATAATAATAATAATAATAATAATAATAATAATAATAATAATTTATTTATACCCAGCCATCAGGCTGGGTTTCCCCAGCCACTCTGGGCGGCTCACAACAGAATATTAAAAATAGAATCAAAAATTAAAAAGTTCCCTGCTGCCTTCAGATGTCTTCTAAAAAGTCAGATAATTGTTTATTTCCTTGACATCTGATGGGAGGGCATTCCACAGGGCAGGTGCCACTACTGAGAAGGCCCTCTGCCTGGTTCCCTGTAACTTCACTTCTTGCAGTGAGGGAACCACCAGAAGGCCCTTCACCGCTGGACCTCAGTGTCTGGGCTGAATGATGGGGTGGAGACGCACCTTCAGGTATCCTGCGCCAAGGCCGTTTAGGGCTCTAAAGGTCAGCACCAGCACTTTGAGTTGTGCTTGGAAACATACTGGGAGTCAATGTAGGTCTTTCAAGAACAGTGTTATGCGGTCTCGGCGGCCCCTCCCAGTCACCAGTCTAGCTGCTGCATTTTGGATTAGTTGTAGTTTCCGGGTCACCTTCAAAGTTAGTCCCACGTAGAGCGCATTGCAGTAGTCAAGCGGGAGATAACCAGAGCATGCACCACTCTGGTGAGACAGTCCGCGGGCAGGTAGGGTCTCAGCCTGCGTACCAGATGGAGCTGGTAGACAGCTGCCCTGGACACAGAATTGACCTGCACCTCCATGGACAGCTGTGAGTCCAAAATGACTCCCAGGCTGCGCACCTGGTCCTTCAGGGGCACAGTTACCCCATTCAGGACCAGGGAGTCCCCCACACCTGCCCACCCCGTCCCCCAAAAGTAGTACTTCTGTCTTGTCAGGATTCAACCTCAATCCATTAGCTCCCATCCATCCTCCAGCCTCTCACACAGGACTTTCACCACCTTCACTGGTTCTGATTTAAAAGATAGGTAGAGCTGGATATCATCCGCATACTAATGATTACCCATCCCAAACCTCCTGATTATCTCCCCCAGCAGCTTCATTTAGATCAGTGGGCCGGATGCGGCCCAATCGCCTACTCAATCCAGCCCTCAGACGGTCCAGGAATCAGTGTGGTTTTACATGAGTAGAATGTGTGCTTTTATTTAAAATGCATCTCTGGGTTATTTGTGGGGCATAGGAATTCATTCATTCCCCCCCCAAAAAAATATAGTCCGGCCCACCACATTGTCTGAGGGACGGTGGACCAGCCCACAGCTGAGAAAGGTCGCTGACCCCTGATTTAGATGTTAAAAAGCATGGAGGAGAGGACGGAACCCTGAAGCACCCCACAATTGAGAGCCAAGGGGTCTGAACACTCATCCCCAACACCACTTTCTGGACACGACCCAGGAGGAAGGAGCGGAACCACTGTATAACAGTGCCCCCAGTTCCCAACCCCCTAGATGGTCCAGAAAGATGTTATGATTGATTGTATCAAAAGCCACTGAGAGATCCAGCAGAACAAGGAAACAGCTGTCACCTTTGTCCCTAGCCCGCCGGAGATCATCAACCAGTGCGACCAAGGCATTTTCAGTCTCATGATGAGGCCTGAATCCTGATTGTAAGGGATTCAAAAGGTCCGCATCCTCCAGGTGTGCCTGGAGTTGTTCAGCAACCACCCGCTCAATCACCTTGCCCAAGAATGGAAGATTTGAGACTGGGCGATAGTTGGCCATATTGGCCGGGTCTAAATATTCTTTTTTTTTAGAAGCAGTTTAATAACAGAGAGAAGCATTCACCACCCCCCGGAGCCCTTCGCCCAGCCCTTCCTAGCTCACTTTTATGAGCCAGGATGGGCAAGGATCAAGGAGACAGGTGGTCGGTTTCACTCGTCTAAGCAGCCTGTCCACATCCTCGGAGGTAACAGATTGGAATTGATCCCATGCAACTGGACTAGACAGGACTCTGGCACTCTCCCGCCCCGGCCCTGCTCCCACGGTGGAGTCTACCTCTTTCCAAATCTGAGCAACTTTATCTGCAAAAAACTTTGCAAAATCATTGCAGGAGATCTTGGGGTCCCTACCAGGCCCCGATGGCAAAGGTGGTTCCATTAAATTGTGAACCTGAAAGAGTCTCCTGCTGCTATTTTCTGCAGATGCAATAGAGGCAGTGAAGAAAGTCTGCTTCGCCATTGCTAGCGCCACTTGGTAGGCTCAACGTTGAGCTCTAACCCATGTCCAGTCCGATTCATAATGAGTTTTCCGCCGCCGGTGCTCTAGCCGTCTAAGCGATTGTTTCATCACCCTCAGCTCCAGGGACAACCACGGGGCTGTCCAGGCTCCATGCAATCGGAGAGGGCACTTCGGAGCCAGACAGTCAATAGCCCTGGTTAACTCCACATTCCAGCGGGCCACCAGGGAATCAGCTGAAAGGCCATCAACATGGGATAAAACATCCCCCTACCACTCTCTGGAAAACATTTGGATGCATTAAGTGGCGGGGATAGACCATCTGAATCGGTCCCACCTCCCTGCAGAGGGGAAGGGTCGCAGAGAAGTCCAGTTGCACCAGGAAGTGATCTGACCATGGCACTTCTTTTGTTTCGCTTTTACTTAAGTGTCAGATCACCCACATCAATAGAGGTGAACACCAGGTCTAAGGCATATCCGTGACTATGAGTTGGGCCAGACTTATTCAGGGACAGCCCCATGGAGGCCATGCTTCCTACGATGTCCCAAGCGGTCCCTTGTAATGTCATGTTGGCATGGATGTTAAAATCCCCCAGGGCAACCAAACTAGGTGTCTCCAGGAGAACACCCGTCATGACCTGAAGCAGCTCAGGCAGGGAATCCTTGGTGCAGTGAGGAGGTCGGTACACCAAAAGGAATCCTGTACTGCCCCTATTGCCCAACTTCCAGAACATGCACTCAGAAAACTGGGTCTTCCCAATAGGATGCCTGGTGCAAACTAATGACTTCCTAAAAATCACTGCAACCCCCCCCCCCGCCCACATGGCCTGGGTTGCTGTGCATAAGAGAAACCTGGTGGACAAGCAGCGGCAAGGACAGGCCCATCTGCTTCATCCAACCAAGTCTCTGTCACACATGCCAGGTCAAGTCCTCCATCCACAATCAGGTCGTGGATGGCAGTGGTTTTATTCATCATTGACCTGGCATTACACAGCAACACTTTCAGATTGTGTGGGTTTCCCTTGCTGATTCCAGTATCCATCTGGTCAAGACCAGACCCGGAGGCAGGGATAGTCCTCAATATTGAACATGTAGGAGCTAATGTGGTAAAAGGAAAAGAAATAATCTCACTGTCTTTCTCATAATTGAAGTGCAACAGATATTAGGGCAACATTATGAACTAAGGCAAACAATTCGGAGAGTAGCAGTTAGTAAGGGGGGCACTGACCACAAGACTCAGTTTGAACCCCCTGTTGAATAGTTTGGAAAACACCTTGCCTTGATCTGATGTAGGTAGGGATAGATACAGTGGTACCTCGGGTTACAGATGCTTCAGGTTAAGGACGCTTCAGGTTACAGACTCAGCTAACCCAGAAATAGTACCTCGGGTTAAGAACTTTGCTTCAGGATGAGAACAGAAATCACGGCAGCAGCAGCGGGAGGCCCCATTAGCTAAAGTGGTACCTCAGGTTAAGAACAGTTTCAGGTTAAGAACGGACCTCCAGAACAAATTAAGTTCTTAACCCGAGGTACCACTATATGTCTTTTTCTAGTCTGTGTCCATTTCACGTGTGTTTATTCATAAGTTCATTCCATAATTAAATATAATTATTACTGCAGTTCAACAAATGAATAATGCAAGTGCTGATATTTCTTTTTTTATTATTATTAAAGATTTTCAGAGGTAGTACAATGTCTCTCTCAAGTTTTTTAGCATAGTAATGGATCTCATATGTACAGTTCCAAATTTCCAAATGTCTTTAAAAACTCTTTTTATTGTGAGAAAACAAATATTCATATATTGAATTTTGCAAGTACTGGCAAAAATTGTTTCAGCAGCTTGTTACCAGCGAATTACCTCTAGAACATCTTTTATCAGGAATGTCAAACCATGGTTGCATTCTCTGCTTTCCCCTCTCTGATATACAGGTGGTACGACCATACCAAACAATGTCCAATCCAATGAGTAAGCTGACGGTACTCAACAGTATGCACTCTCACTTTATACTGGCTGATAATGGGACCACAGGAAAATATGGTGCGGAAGTGAAACTTCGCAGACAGTTGGAAAAGCACATCTCACTCCAGAAGATAAATACAAGTGAGCAGCCTGCTTTCTACATTGTTCTATAACTGTGCACTGGGATATATCTGTTCCTCATCATCAGGCCTCAGTAAAGAGTTTCATTATTGTATAGGCAGGTTCACAATCAAAATTCTAAATGACAATCCAAAGAGCCAGGGGAAGTTTAGCAGATGATAGGGACGAAAAGGTGATGGTGCCATGTGTATCTAAAAACTAGAAGCATCTTGGCAGGAGAAGATTGGCAGGCAACGGTATAACAACTGAAAAACAAGGCAGAATGTGACAGTGCCCAGGATCCAAAAAGACTATGGAAATGTTCAAGCTGTTCTTTTCCAGCTTCAGGTCACTTTGTGAAGTACCCAGATTTAGGAATCCACTTGTCATGAGGTCAAAAGACAGGCCTCCCCAGTGAAGGCATGCTTCCATGCCTTCTGCCTGCTGGCTAATGCTCTGTTTCAGGCAGCCATACTTCAAAGGAAAAGGAAAGGCAGGAGTGTACCTTGTTGCTGCTGTATCAGAGTAGTATTTGAATGGTCTGGGAAAGCCAGGTCACTCTTTCCCTTGGTTGGGAAAGCTAGATAGCCCACTAGCCCTTTTCATTCGCCCACCCCACCCTGTAAGTCTTGCTGTCACCTGGTCTGTCAGCAAGAGTTAATGTTTGATTACCATATATAAAACAAGAACTGTTGGATTTTCAGGACTTGACCCAGCTTCTGCTGAGTCAGGATGGAGGACTTGCACTGGTGGTGGCCATCTGCCGTGGATGCTTTAGCTGAGATTCCTGCATTGCAGGGGTTGGACTAGATCACCCTTGGGTCCCTTCCAACTCTAAGATTTGATGATTCTATGAGAGACTTCAGCCAGTAAAGCTCAGCCAGAGATCCATCTTCTCTAAACTCCACTCCTTCCAGCAAGCCTTGAGTTTGGCTTGCCCACAAAATCATGCTGGGTTTAAAGGGAATTGGGCCCTGCCTTTTATACCCCATATAAAGTTTTCAGAGTGGTTTACAAACAGACAAGAAAAGACAGTTCAAATAAACAATTAAACATAAAACTGTAAATCAAAAACTTACGTAAATACAACAGAAACTAAAGTCACTCCAAAGTTAAGCACACATTTAAAAACTAAGGTGCTCTGGCTACATAACCTATCAGTTATAGTGGCTGCAGTATGCCTCTGAATAATAGTTTCTTCTAGTTTTTGCAAAATACTTCTCACTGTCTCAGAACTGTTTCTTTAACCCTATGGTTGTCACAGTACTCCAAAGAGGTAGTTGCTAATGGTGATAGGAGTTTTTCCCTGACTCCCCTTCCCTTCCCTGATTAGGCCAGGAAGTAAACTGTGTTCTCTTGTTGTTGTTGGGCCAAGAGAACATTGGGGGCTTTGGGGGGGACGGACGGTACTCAGCAGTATAGAGTACTGATGCCTCTCTTTTTGCTGCCCATGAAACCCATTTCATGCTGGCACCCACTGCACATGTATCAAGAAATGAATACCAGCACCTCATTATTATTATTATTTTCTCAAAAGGGGAACACACTTCTGTTTAGTTTTGCTGTCTTGTATTTTCTTGTGGATGCTGATGATACAACCTTGATGGCAGAAAGTGAGGAGGAATTGAAGAACCTTTTAATGAGGGTGAAAGAGGAGAGCGCAAAATATGGTCTGAAGCTCAACATCAAAAAAACTAAGATCATGGCCACTGGTCCCATCACCTCCTGGCAAATAGAAGGGGAAGAAATGGAGGCAGTGAGAGATTTCACTTTCTTGGGTTCCATGATCACTGCAGATGGTGACAGCAGTCACGAAATTAGAAGACGCCTGCTTCTTGGGAGAAAAGCAATGACAAACCTAGACAGCATCTTAAAAAGCAGAGACATCACCTTGCCGACAAAGGTCCGTATAGTTAAAGCTATGGTTTTCCCAGTAGTAATGTATGGAAGTGAGAGCTGGACCATAAAGAAGGCTGATCGCCGAAGAATTGATGCTTTTGAATTATGGTGCTGGAGGAGACTCTTGAGAGTCCCATGGACTGCAAGAAGATCAAACCTATCCATTCTTAAGGAAATCAGCCCTGAGTGCTCACTGGAAGGACAGATCCTGAAGCTTGAGGCTCCAGTACTTTGGCCACCTCATGAGAAGAGAAGACTCCCTGGAAAAGACCCTGATGTTGGGAAAGATGGAGGGCACAAGGAGAAGGGGACGACAGAGGATGAGATGGTTGGACAGTGTTCTCGAAGCTACTAACATGAGTTTGGCCAAACTGCGAGAGGCAGTGAAGGATAGGCGTGCCTGGCGTGCTCTGGTCCATGGGGTCACGAAAGAGTCGGACACGACTGAACAACTGAACAACAACAATTTTCTTGTGGCTCTTAAAAGTTACTGGGAGCTGATGTGATCCTCCTCCTTTCTTCTTTTCTCCTGCCTGTTGTAAAAGATGGGATAAGGAAAGAAAACAACCAGTAGTGTCATCCAGGTTTACTTTATTTGATAATCAGGGGAGAAATGAAATGGTAATATTCTCCAGCTTCCTTCCACTTCCTCACCCATAGGGGCAATAGAGCAACTTTGGGGCCTGTCGTGCAGTAAAGTGTTTCATCTGTGACCTACAGGAATCACCTGCATTTTTGTATTACTTTGTATTAGTACGATGATGTGACAGTTTATAATGTAGGGCGCTTCTTCTATGTACGTTTCACTTCTCTTCCTGCCTCTGATAATCTCAGCTGTTGTCTTTGAAAACTCTGATAAACTAGGTTATTGTCTGAAATCTCACACTACACTACACCAGTTAGTTTCCCAAGTGTGAGGTATTCTTTTTGCTGCCAACGGTCTGGCTTTTCATGATACTGCCTGCTCCAATGCCATTTTCATATTGCCAAAGGCACTGAGAGGGATTTAATGGCCAGATGTGCCACATCAGACAAAATTGTGACACCTTTCCCACCATCACTTGCTACCTCTATATTGATTTTTGTGTGTAAATTTGTCTACTGTGGTCTCAATGTGGGAATGAGGGTGGAATCTCTGCCATTTCAGTATTTACTGTACTCCCAATGTTAGAGAGCAGATATTACTTGATTGGGTGAAAATGCTTTACATTTTGACTTGGGACATTTGGATAATGTGCAGCTGGGGAGCCACTGCTAAGAGTGAATGTGACATTTCTGCACATTGCATTCTGGCATGTACTGTATTCAGTACTGTGAAAATTGGAATGAAGCCACTTACTTTGTTTCCTAGAGTATGACACTGCTGATTCGTTACTCCTTTCTCATTTCTGAATAGGCTTGGCTGAATTTACATTCCTCATATTGCACGTATTCTTGAAAGATGATAATATTACATACCGCAAGTATATATTCTATCTTAGCTTGATATGCCTGATTTCACAGACTATTTCACAGCCAAATAAATGTATTATCAACAGACCATCTATAGAGAATTCCATGCTAAAACTAAACCAACCATGGTGCCTTTATTAATAAAGTTGTCTGGTCTTGACTACTGACCTTCAAAATGATGTGTTACGCCACTCAAATATTCTCTGTAATGCGCTTTCCAAAGTGAGGCGTTCTAATCTCTACTTTGCTTATAATGCATGACATGTTAAAACATTGCTCTTGTGCTGGGAAAATATTCAAGCAAGCAAGAGAGAAACATTTGACTGGATCTCTGTCCCCTTTGAGTGGATCAGGGAAATTTATTTTTGTGTGAGGCGGAGGGATCATCATTTGCATTCTCAGCCACAGTGTGAGCTAAGGGCACTTCAGACCAGAGAGACGGTAATGTGAGACTGCAAACTGGAGGCACAATGGTTCTGCTGCCACTGTTGGAGCCAGGAGGCCTCTGAATGCCAGTTGGGAGGGGGCTGTTGCATTCATCTTCTGCCTGCAGGCTTCCCATGAGCATCTGGTTGACTGCTGTGACTAGATGGGTCTTTGGCTTGATCCAGCACAACATTTTAATGTTCTTATGTTCTATCCTGGTAAGGCTCAGAAACAAATATCTGCAGCAATCACTGCACCACCACAGGATGGGGACCAGGCTGAGTGGCTACAGAAACTTGGCTAGGAACTAGTTAGTCTTTGATGAATCATGGCCTTTCCTGTGTTTGGGAATCTGAAAATAAGATGTGGGTGAGAGCAAGTCAGTGCATTTTTCTTATAGGACTATAGCCTATAAGGGGGGGGGGTTAATGCTGCACATCCGAAAAGTCTGCATCCCGAGCGATATTGTGCTTCTGCGCATGCGCGACCTGCGCAGAACGCTTCTGTGTATGTGCAGACCGTGTGGAGCGCTTCTGCGCATGCACGTGTGGCAACTTCCGGGTTTGCTGCGTTCATAACCCACAGCGAACGCAACACGAGGTACAACTTTAATTGCTTCTAGGGACAAATTCTGTATGGTGAACTTGCTTGCTAGTCACATTTCCTTTTAATTGTGAACACTGTTCCTAAATCAAAATCATAGGCTAGTACAGATGATATCGTTTGACTTTCTTTAGAACCAGTGCTCCAGAGACCTGACTAAATACCGTAACTTCATTGTGTCTGGATTTTGCATCTGTTTCTTTATTCTTCTTTTTTTATTCATAATTTTTTTTTTGATTTTTAACATACATACATATCTGTTTCTGAAGCAAGCTTGGAATGAACTAATCTTGTTTAGACGTAAAATCAGTAAGGGGTGTTTGTTTGCAGCTGATCTTTTATCAAGTTTTTGCTTGATGATCATTGTCAGTTAAAACTGATTTATTATTATTACTGTATTGTAAAAGCAAGGTAATTATACAAATTATACAAATTATCTGCATGAAAATATGAATGCTATTCTGCTCTATTAGCAAACGCATTTCTTACATTTGAAGGCCTTTCTCCCCAATTTGATTTTTACATAGAGCATTTTATTCCTTTTGTGTGAGTCTTTGAAGCAGGCTGCCCAGGGACTCCCGAGCTGTTTAGCTGACCTGGGTAAATTACCATTTTGCATGTGTGTATATTAGGTGTGCACACCCATCTGCTTCATGTATTATCATACTCTGTGCAAATGGCACATGGTGATAATGTGTGACCAGGGTACAGAGTTTTAAATATTTGTCATTTCTTTATTATTCTACTTTACAACTCTGTCAATGAAGATCAAAATGCTCTCAACTGTGTCCCCTGGAATACAGGAGAGATTACCTAGCCAACAAGGTAGATCTTTCCAAATAATGTGCATTGTATTTTCCTCCCAAGACTTTTGCATAGCTGAGTCAGTAGTTCCTTGGAATGCTGGCACCCCACTTTGTTTGTATAGTTTGGTGAGCCCTGCAAATTGATTCCCAGTAATTCCCACTTTGTGCCACAATCTGGGACATAGCTGAGGAATCCTTTTATCTCAGCAGCTGAGCTTGGTTAGGAGTGAATGGGGAAGGCACATCACTCTACTTTGGGGGTGCTATTTTGTTGAAAATGTTCTACTCTGGGGTGGCCTAAATCCTACTAAATGGGATCTCTCAATAGACTGTCATGTGACTCTTAGCAAATAGCACTCTAGCTTCTGGGGGGTCTTTGCCATTTTCAGTCCCTCCTCTCATAGAATCATAGAATCCTAGAGTTGGAAGAGACCCCAAGGGCCATCCAGTCCAACCCCCTGCCAAGCAGGAAACACCATCAAAGCATTCCTGACAGATGGCTGTCAAGCCTCCGCTTAAAGACCTCCAAAGAAGGAGACTCCACCTCTCACCTCCAGAATCATGGATGAGTGTATAACAGCATCAAAAATTAATATCCTTTGTATGTTAGAAGAAAGATATTGCGGAGATAATAATAGAAAGGAGGGCAAATAACAAGTTTACAAACTTTACTCTTATGTTTCAGTAAGCTGTGCTATTTTTTGCTGTAGTCCTTTTGTCACCCTGCATTTTTCCTTTACAAAGCAATGTTTGAATCCTGATTACACCAGAGCTGGCCTTTGATACTTGAAAACTGACTTCCTATGTATATGTTAAATCACATCATCAGGGATACAATATTTAAATGAGAGTGAGCAGCATAGCTGTCAACCCTCCCTGCTGTTTCCCAATGCTATAATAAGGGAATTTCCCACACACAAAAAAGGGAAAGGTTGACAGCTATGCTGAGCAGATGCTCTTTGGCATTTAGAGCAAACTTGGTAGTGATGTGCCCAGTAATTTCAGAGATCTATGCACCATAGTACAAAACATTCACACAAAATTATCTTATTGCAGGGTGATTTAACTCCATGGCAAGATTAGTGAAATGTTCTTATTTAGGCCATTATATAGTGGCAGACACATTACCCCCCCCCAACACCAAGCAGAGTTTTGATTGCTCAGCAGTTCTTAAGACCAAATCATTAATTATGTTAGTATTTATAATAACTATTTCTTTTTTACACTTTCATTGATTTCTTGCTTTGTAGAAAGAACAAGCGAGACCTACAAAGAACTGGGGAGTGTAGAGGTGTAAGTCTCTGTGGGAATAAAATTGTGGATCATAACTTTTAGTACCTAACCTAATCATAATAAATCAGAAACCAACCAGCAGGCCATGCAGCTTTCCTGTGTGAATGCTGCTCTTTGTTCTCTGTAGAAAGCAGCTATTATGTTTCTCTTTAGAACAGCTGATGGGAAACAGTAAGCCTGCTGAGAAAATAGAGAACAAATAGTACCTTCAAAATAATTTTTAAGCGTTGTCTTCATAAGGTTGTGATGTAAAGGAAGATAAGGGAACAAAGTAACCTTGAAAAAGCATTTGAAACAGTTAAACTGCTGTGTGAAAAATAAAAGTACTTCCTCCTGCAGCTGGTTAGTGTCACACTATCCATCTTATTACTGTATTACTAATTGGCTGGGGCAACATCTGCCACTAAATGTTTCATAGTGATGGACTTCAAGACAGTCTATCCCATAACTAAAAAACCCTTGATGAATGTCTGTTCAATCTTTTATTTAAAAACACCCAACAACAACAAAAGTAGTTCCATAATATTCCAAGACACCACCATTTCTTGAAACCTTGCAAAATTAATATATTTGTGAGAGGAGTTGCATGTTTTTTCCATGATGCACCCTATGTGAAACCGTGGTCATGTTAAATAAAGCTGCATGCTGCCATTTCATGATTGGCAAATTGTCCTGGAAATGATGGAGCATGTCCATAATCAGGGCTATGTGAAATCCATGATACCATAATCCATATCACAGTACACATGCAGAATTTGGTACTGGGCACAGGATTCGACATCCTGAAACTTAAAACCTTTCCTTCTAAAGGTTTGTAGCTCCTAAAACACTGAAAGTGTGTGGGCACACTTAGGTCCTCAGAAGGCAGAAGGACTTCAGATGTCCTTGCATAGTTGTCTTGCCTTTCCCAAGACCAGCAAAAAACAAAACAAAACAAAAACAGAATATATGAGACAACATTAAGCAAAAGTGTGCAAAGAAAGTTGTTCAATCCACGTAATTTTAGTACAGGTTGCAGAATTCAGCTTGTCAGAGTGCAGAGTTCAAGTTGCTTTCATGTAGCTCTTTTAAGTAGATACAGCCCTAATAAGCAATAGGTAGCATAAGTGCATGTTTCAGCTAGGTTTAGTTGGGAGAATTTTGTTTTCTTTCATATGTTTCCATCCACTGAAGTCACAAAAGGAAGATTGGTTTACTTTATTAGAACTGTTTGAAATTATGGGGTCCAAATAATTTAGACTATTGCATTGAGTCAAGCAGACAGTAGAAAAGGCCAAGGTGACGACGGATTAGTCCAAAAAGTATAATCCAAAATGACCTTTTATGATGCTCCGTATGCAACCTTCTCCTCCATATAAGTAAGTATATTGATGTAAATAATGGGCATTAGTTTGCCAAAGCCAAGTGCTTACCATCAATATATGATATTTTGCAGTCTAGGTAGACTAGGTAAACTATAAGCTAAGTTTATTTTTTATGAATGGGGGTTAAAGTGAACTGGAAAAGAATGTAGAGTAGGTTCAGGTTGAGTGGCAACTTCTAGCCCTGTAAAGTGTCTGCAGTACCTCTTCATGTGACTTGTGGGCTTCCCTTTGTCATCCTATGCCTGAGAATATATGAAGGGGGCTGGGAAGGCAAAGGGACGTTCAGCTGTCATCACCAGCATCTTCTCTGACCATTGCACCTTCATCAAATGCATTGGATGCTCATTGACTGATGCCCTGATCTTCCTTTCACAATATCTTCAGTATTTGATGCATTTCGGTACCCTCAAGTGGGCCCTGGGTGTGTGGTGTGGATCTGAATCCAGGCAAGGAACTAATAACAGACAGGCAGAGAGATTATGTGACCTATCAGAAACAGGATCATGCAGCTTTAAAGATCCTCCTCTCCAGTCGGCTAAGCTGATAAACTTCAGCTACTCAGGGACTCACTGCTCCACCCAGAACCTCACCTTACTGTCCCAACAGAGTTACTCCTGGGATCATGAGTTTCCTTTTGGGATTGGCTGTGTATTGGGTGTCATTCTGGTAATACATTTACAGAGTATTTTAAATGTAGCAGTGCTGCAGAAAAGATAATGGTGGGGAGTCATTTGTCTAACAAGCTGCTCTTTGATTTTAGTCACATCAACCCCCCACCATAGCTCCCCTTGCTCAGAACCACTGTGATTGGGGCCACACCTGCTACCCCCTGTTATGAGACTTCCCGCGGGGGCAAGTTGTGAGACTGACCCCCAGGGCGGGACGAAGCCTCTGTGCCCTCCTGGCTACTCGAGTCCAGGGGCACATTAGTAATATGTGATTGTTCCCCAGCTTGAAGAACAACACACACGAGCCATTTAGGCTAAAACTACTTTATTGTAGTTAAAGTGCAGAGTATGTCTCTGCGTGCCAGCTCAGATACTCAGAGCTGTGCATAATACGTCCAGCATCTCTGAGCCAGAACAGAAAGTAAAATACAACAGTACATTACAGTAACATCACGTGTGTGGGAAGGCTAGTATGACCAGTGGCTTTCCCACAGGATGAAAACATGACTCATAACCATGCGACCTCGCTGCTGAGGCTTTTTGCAGCTCGGCTTGTAATAATATCACAACACCCCCAGCTCCTCTCTTCACAGGCACATCTTACATCCCTTAATTAAAACAAAAACAAAAAACACCAAATTTAAAAGCACACAAAAAGCAGGTAAAAACAATTTAAAACATTTTAAACAATTAGGGCAATAAATCAGCAACAGAAACCCCTAAACAATACCCCAACCCAAGTGTCTGTTCAGCAGCCTTAGCTTTTGTAGCTGCAGTCAGTCAGGAACCACCACACACACACCCCACCAGACAGGTGGAAAAGGCCTGCAAGGCAGGGAGCTGTTCCCCCAGGACTCACAGGCAAGATGGTCAACGTTTTAAAACTGCCTAATTGAAATCAGCTTATTCCTGAATCTTTTGGCCCATTGCCTATAGTCCCAGACCACTTAAGTCCAACTCAAACTCCAACAAGCAGTCAGCCAATCCTTAAAAGTAAGCTTGATTTCTAAAATAATGTTTCTGGGCCATTTCATCCCATTCTACAGAGCATCTCAGAACCTGAGCCTCTGTGAGGCATCTCCTACTCATTCCTGATTTAATGATATACAACTGCAGAGAGGTCTAGCAAAAATGGGTAGGCTTTACAGTGTCAAGAAGTGTGCATGCACATGAAAGCTCATACCAAGAACAAACTTAGTTGGTCTCTAAGGTGCTACTGGAAGGAATTTTTTATTTTATTTTTATTTATAGGATATTTTTAATTTCAGCGTTTGTCATAGGGTTTTTCTCCAGTAACATAATAGAGGACCATAGAGGACCATGGTTTGTCACAATGTTTGCTTCAGGGCAAAAATTGGGAATCCAGAGGATGGAGATTCCTTCCCTTCAGCATTCTGATTCATGATAGAAACAGGCCTAGGAGTGCTGTGATATCTGCTGCCTTAGGCTGGCGGTAGGGAGTAGCTGGAAAGTGTTTGGCTGTCTCCCTTTTTGCATGGCATGCAATTGTGTAACTGTTTAAACAGACTTCACTTCATCTAACTGTGGGAACAACTCTTCATTAAGAAAAACAAAATGTGCACAAACACACCTGCAAACTACTTTGTCACTCTGAGGGCTACCCAGGGAGCCAAGCTGCCAGATGCCCCTGGGGCAGAAGCCCTGCAAATGCTGCTGTCAGCATTGCAATTAACCTGCCCTGCAGAAGTGCAAACTGAATACCTGGGAGCTGAAGCATATCAAGAAACAGGAGCCTCAAGACAAGATTTAATTGCAATTGACTTTTGGATGGAGGAAGGGAAGCATCCTGGTCTCAGTACTATACAAATTATAAGGCTCCTAATACAATGCATGCAAAAGCAGAAAAATTCACAGAGGCAAATAAGTGGAACTAAAAGTCAGAAGAGTCTGTGATGAAAGATCAAGAAAAATACTCTTTGGGAAAGAAGACTTCACTGCATCCACAGTGACGTTCTATGTTCCTCACTTCAAGTGGCACTTTGGAAATAATAGAATATATGTACAGTATAAAGAGAAGCTATTACTATGGAATGTTTTTGTATAAGAGGCAAACATTTTAGTTTGCCTTCAGAATTTCATGTTTCTGAATAATTGTCTTGCTTACATATTTCAAAAGCAATAAAACTGCTAGCACATTTGCAAAGCTAAGCAGACATGGGCTGCCCTAATTTAGCAGGGGCAGTACTTCTGAAGTGTCTGGAAACCAGGACGCCTTAACCAAGGGACCGTCTGGTCCTCATACCTGTAGTAACTTTTACATAAAGGTAAAGGGACCCCTGACCATTAGGTCCAGTCGCAGACGACTTGGGTTGTGCTGCTTATCTCGCGTTAATGTCTGAGGGAGCCGGTGTACAGCTTCCGGGTCATGTGACCAGCATGACTAAGCTGCTTCTGGCGAACCAGAGCGGCGCATGGAAATGCCATTTACCTTTCTGCTGAAGCAGTACCTATTTATCTACTTGCACTTTGATGTGCTTTTGAACTGCTAGGTTGGCAGGAGCAGGGACCAAGCAAAGGGAGCTCACCCCGTCACGGGGATTTGAACCGCCGGGGATTCGATCCGCCGACCTTCCGATCAGCAAGCCCAAGAGGCTCAGTGGTTTAGACCACAGTGCCACCCACATCCCTTTTACATACTTTTACATACATTGTAGTTAATATATTAATATCTAAGATGGTGCAGATAATTTTGTTGTTCCATATGAAAACTGAGTCCCTAAATAGCTAATCTCCGTAATTTAAGAAAAAACAGTCATCAAAGTTGTAGTGAAGTTCTAAATACACATTATGAAACACACAAGTCTGCTGCTGAAAGGATCATTCCCATCCAAATCTTTCCATTGTCCACTCTGTTGCAATAGTGGTTGCCCAGTGGCAGCCAAGAGAGCAGCAGGGAAGGAGCAGGGGAAATGCATGACATTATTTTTCACAGAGATGCCGTTTGGGGATATGGCCACATTCCACCCTAGTGACTGTGGAGGAATTCATTATACCGTCCTCCTCAGCAGGTAATCTGGAGTGTAATACAGATGGGTAGGATGGTCACATAATGCTACTTTGTCTTAATTGTGTAGTCCATAATTTCAGTTTGTTTCCTTTTCCTGTACTTTCTTTGATTTGCTGGCTTTGTTTTTGTTTGGTTTGTTTGTTTCTCTACAGGGATTGGGCAAGGTGTCCCAGTGGTGGCTCTCATTGTGGAAGGAGGACCCAACGTTATTTCTATCGTCCTTGAATATTTACGTGACACTCCTCCAGTTCCTGTTGTAGTTTGTGATGGCAGTGGGCGGGCATCTGACATCCTGGCATTTGGTCACAAGTACTCCGAAGAAGGAGGGTGAGTCACTTGCCAGAATACAGTGTTAAGATAAATCCTCCTTTGGAATCATTTGCATTTTGATGTTGATTTATTTCAGTAACAGCATAAGTATTAATTGGGGATAAACATTATAGCTGACGGTTAATGAGCAATACCGCCCATTAACATAACCCATAATTCCATAATCACTTCAGTGAAGACGCCAATATCATGCATGCATTTACTTTCTTCCGCCTGACTGGAGGTTTAATTGTAGCTGGCAGGTTAGAACTACTGCTTGACGCAAGACCATTTTCACACAGAAAGTCATCCTTTTATATTATTTGATATAATACTGCTGACCATTCCCATAGTATACACATGTTGCTTTTGTATTTCTGCTAACTGGGTTATTAAGGATTGCTGATATTCCTGTAGGTCAGCTGCCTCCATTATTGCCCCACACTACTGCTCTGTGGAGCCAAATGCAATAACATCTTTCTCTATTTACTAGCAAATACTGCATTTTTACGTGTGGGTGTTTCTCTTCATACTGTTCAAGGTGTTGCAATGAGATATATCCAGTTCAGTAATTAAGATGGCCACCTTTGCTCTAGAAACACTAAAGAGATGTCCGGCAGGGTTAAACAGGACAATGTATGCTAATCCCCTGAGACTTGTGGTGACTGTGGTGCAGAGACTCCCAGCTAGGACTATTGCCAGCAAGCGCTGGATGCTATGCTTTCAGTGAACAAAAAATAATATAATATATTGTGCACCAGTTCAGGAAGTTCTCCTTCTGTTCTTCCTTATCAGTCTAATAGTTTTGCTCTATTCATTAGCCAGGTCCATCTTCGTTGTCATCTCCTTCATGAAAATGCCCACAGGTGTCTAGAATGCATGCCTACATTTGCAATGCTTTAATTACTAAGAAAAGCAATCACACAAAAAGCAAATGAAACCTTTGTTTGTCTAGAATGATAATAAAACCAGGCTTTTAGGCACAGCTTCTTGAAAATACTTTTTTCTCAAAGCTAGCCATTTACTTTCCAGTTGTGCTTTTCCACTTCATTTGAACATTCAAGAAAATGTTTGCATCACTTAACACATCCTTGCAGATGTTGAATCACCTGCTTGAGAACGTTAAAGATGCCAGCCTGAAATCAAAACACTATTTTAGCTGTAAGCAGTATAAAATGCAAAAATAAGTACTGGGACAGAATGTTGTGAAAGTTTTACAAAGTATGTTTTAATTCTTAATTCATTTCATTTGTGGAGGAAATGAATCCACGTTGCTGCTTTAGTGCTGGCCCTTGGTGAATGTATCAACCAGCAAGTATCTCTCAATTACTAAAAACAGTAAAACCACACCAGAAATAAATAATGGGCCATCATCCCCAGTCACTCGTCCCCTAAGGCACAGACAAATAAATATTTTTTTAAATTTTACTTTTTATTTTTAAATATTTCTGTCTGTTGACATGCAGACAGCTGCAACTCTACAGGTTCAAGGATCCTCAAGATCTCTCCAAGACAAGCCACATTTTCTAGTTGTTGGGCACTTGTCTGTCCTGAGCATGTCCTGTTCACAGCTCAGATAGTTGCATCTCTGCTTAGAATCAATAGTATCAAGCTGTTTGTTGCAGGAAGATACAAAGGTACTAACTTAATACATGAATGGGAATGGAGCATGGTTTCTAGGGAAATGTCTTTGAGGGGATGATTGATGAGATGGTGTTTGAGGATAAAACCAGAGCTCCTTCATGGTTTGTATCTTTGTTGCTTCCACTCCCTTGGTCCTTGCTCTACCTTTAGTGCCCTATATTATCCAACCCAAATAATCACAGCCACCTGCCCTCTAACACCTAGGGCCAGCCGTAGCCTTTTCACTCCCTGAACAGGCTGTCACTCCAACTTTGCACATATGAATGCTCATCTGGTTGGCCTCTTCCTGGGATGTGGAAGTGCTTCCAAGAATGCCAGGCATGTGCACAAAATCCATAAGCAAAGCCAAGTGTATAACCGTAACTTAAAGGGCAAAGATTCATTTCTGCAATACAAGAAGTGCAAGAGGACCTCTTGGCGTTGCCATTCTGCCAGCTTCTGAGAAGTCACCTATTTAGGCAAGCATTCCCCATGAACGGAACTTTTGGTTTTATTGTTTTAACTGCTATGCTTTCTGGTTATTTGCTTTATTGTATATTTTAATTAAATATCTTTTAATGACCCTGTGGATTTGTTATTGTGTATTTTAATTAGGCATTCATTTTATAGTTGTAGCCATATTGGTGTGCGGGTGTCTCAAACACACATACGCACATTATGCTTTAAAAATTTAACTACAAACACTATGAGCATTGTATACACCCCCACCTCCTCTCTCAAGATGGTGCGTAATTTAGGATCCTGAAAACTGTCCGTGTTCTTTACACTGCTATCTCACTATCATGGTTACTGAGAGAAGACTGGGAATGAACCACCAGCCAGAAGCAGGTTGCCTAGTGATCAGTAGGGTAGTCAGTGGCCTCTTTTCCTCTGGCTGCTATATCTTAACCTCATGCTCCTATTCCTCTTCTGGTAATGGAGAAGGCCTAGATCACTGACATTGCAGGGATTAGCCCCAGCTAATGGAAGAGCCACTTGTCTCGTGCTTAGAAAGCACATGTTCAAGAAGTTTCCCCCTGGGCCCTTTCCTTTGGAGAAAACCCAAATTGCTGTTTGCTGTGATTGAGCACAAAAGAGCAGTTTTCCCTGGGGGAAGGAGTGGGACCAGAGGAAGTGTGGATAAGCCACGTATGTGCATTCATGCACCTGAGTGTATACACGCATGTATATTGTTTGAGAGAAGAGATATGTGAATCCACAACTCAGCATTTTCAACTGGATTTGTTATCAATTTCAGTGTTTCATGCCTGATCAGAGGGATTTTCATGCACACCTAATTTTCCATGAATATTATCTATGGGTCTTCCAAGCATTGTCCCTTTTAACCATTAGACACACTTCACTTCTCTGAGATCTCCATGCTTTTCTTCCCATTCATTGCTGTGTGTCATTCCAGTCCTTGTCAGAGATTATAGCTCTTTGAAGGACCTGAATCTTGGATATGGAATAATGGCACACAATTTTTTAAAAAAAATAATGCAAATATGCATAACTTCCAGCAATTTGGTTCCATTGACACAAAGTTTTAAATGTCATGAGAGGAATAGCTCTGTGAGTAGGCACAGATTAATTTCAAAAAAATGTGTTTTCACTGATTTCTGCTAATCCTATTGCAATATTTCCTTTTGCACACATGATGGTACCAAATGAACAAAGGAAACCCACAGTTATACAGTTATTTTCAGAGCATCCAATTCTACCTCTGAGGCTTTCTAAAGAAAAGTTCATGTGGTGACTTTAAAGGATTGCTTTGGAGGTGCAAATAAATAACAGCAGGATGGAGAGACAAGGGGGGGAAGCATATGAAATAGTGTTGTGGGTTTTTTTGTTTGTATTTCCAAACCTCATCAGGAAAAACCACTGTGAATAGAATCACAGAACTGGGAGTTGCTACTGCTTTTCTCAGACTAAAAAAGAAAAAAAAAAAGCTCAAGTCATCTGGTGACAACCAACTAAATGATTTAGAATTGGCTGTGGACCAGATCCTGCAACTCATCTGTTCATTACAGCGTAGCAGGCTTCACAGCTGAAAGATGGCAATGCAATTTAGTGCTGTGTACATTATCCTCTTTGGTGCAGGGCATCAGTTCAAAAGAGATTTCCATGTAAGAAAGAAGATGCCAGAGTCCTGTCATTTGTCTACTGAATCTGCCAGAGCAAATAAATGAGCCATTCTACTGGGATTTTTGTTTTCTAATGTGTTTGGCATAGAACTAGATTGCCAAATGAAATAATGAACTCATCTAGGCACTGGTCCTGCAAATATTTTTTCTTGTGTTAAAAAGTGATGTTATTGGAAGAAACTACTTCTAAGTGCTCATTTGCCTTTTGAGTTACAGCTAGGATCACTGACCTAAGGATTTAGCACAGACCATTTTGCACATTCCCCTCCAGATTCAGTGTTTCAGTGGTTCCAAAATGCTTAATTACCATGTGGCCTTTTTTAACTCCAAAGTGCTTTAATTTCATATGTAGGAGAACTGAAGAGGTTCCTGACTGGAGGTCAGTTCCCACATGTGATCTTGTTTGTACTTGTCATGCACCTCCAGTTCAACTATATCCTGTTGCAACAGCAGCCACAGAAACTCTTCACAATCCTGGAACTAATATGGCCCCAAATCCACCCTGTTCACCAACTCTTGGTTGCTTTCACCCAAGCAACTCTCTTGCTAATACAGATATTATATGGATAGGTAGATATAGATATAGATGATTGTTGGGAGAAGATTGAATTTGGCTGAAGGATCAGTATCACTCCATGCTCTCCTTCTTGTTCAGATTTGTCTCACAACAAGCATTACTGTAGCTTTCCTTTGGCTTGACTAGTGCACAGAGAGCAATCCAAAAGTTATCAGATTTAATCCCTGGCATTTTCAGGCAGGGTTGGTAGAGTCTCCTGTTTGAAACCTTGGAGAGCCACTCCGTGTAGATAACACTGACCTAGTTGGCCAGTAGTTGGACTTTGTAATAAGGTAGCTTCCTGTGTCACTCTCATTTTTGTACTGTAGGCTACATTCTGGCCACAGAAAAGTCAGTGATATCTAGACATATCTCTCTGTCCAGGCAAGCAAGAGGCATTATTAAAATCCCAGAATGCACCCCAAGCAGGCAAAAGCACTCAGTGGGTGTGTGGAACAGTGTTGGTGAAGGGGAAGCCTGCAAAGAGTCCCAGAAATCAGATCCTTCAAAATATATGAAAAGTGCACAGAACAAAAAAAGTGGAAGCATCATAGGCTTTTTCCTTTGAAGCACCACTGACCAATGGGAAAAGTCTGCCAGAGGCTGCAATCAATTGGGGGGGGGGGTGCAGCCAGAGCCAAAAGTGGGCAAAGATTGCAGTTTTGCAGAATTGTCTGCATCTCTTTCTCTGCACCACCCCTCCCCCAAAACATTCTCACAAATATAAAAAGCAGAAGAGGCCACTTTTCCCAGATGGTCAGTCCAGAAAGCAAGAGTGAGACTGCAGTGTCTAGAGAGCTAGATAATGCAGCTGTCCCCATGAAACAGCCACGTTCCCCCATATATTCCTAATGATGAATTTTTAATTAATATACTTTTAAAAAATACTTGCAAACTGATATGGAAATGTGGAGAACTTAGGACTGGAAAAATAAGCCAGTGTGGTGTAGTGGTTAGAGAGTCAGACTAAGATCTGGAAGACCAGGGTTCAAATCTCCAGTCGGCCATGAAACTCACCTTGGGCCAGTTGCTGCCTCTCAGCCTAACCTACCTCACAAGATCGTTGTGGAGATTAAATGAAGAAGAGAACATGTACACCTCATTGAGCTTATTGGAGGAAAATGTGAAATATAAATGCTATAAAATATAAATTCAATAAACAAATAAAAGAATCTTAGAGAAACCGAAATTGATAGATTCACCCATCCCTGTTTGGAACCTGGGGTATTTCAGTCTGGCTAGAATGAATTAAAGTCAGTCCCTCTGTCTGTCTGTCTGTCTCTGTTGGCCTATCTCTCTCTCTCTCTCTCACACACACACACTTTTGTTCTCAGTTATGATATGTGTTTCAAGAAACAAAACAAACAGTGGCGGTGGGGGCAGCAATGAGAAATGTGGCATCTAGGTTGGCCCTGAGAGAAATACCTATAGAGATATACTTAACAGAGAGTCATTAGTGATAAGGCTACCCTTGATAGCAAACATGGTTGTGTGTGAAATAAAAAGAAATATTTCTATTTGGTCTATATGCATGCACACCACCGGACCTCTGTGTACAGTTAATGTGAGTTAAGTAAGAGGCCAATCTAGCCAACTTGCACCGTTGGGGCAGGGGAGGAAGGTCAGGGGAAAGGTTGCCAAACTATACTGCAGGATCCAAAGAAGTAACAGTAATTGTAGCATGAGGATGGTTCACATGAAGATCCACAGTGCAAGGAAAATGTTTAAAAGTCATCACAAAAGTAGTATGGCTACATGAATATTTCTAAGCAGTAGGTATTGGTTTTTTCCATTGGTATATTCTTTCTACTGCTTTTGTACACATTATCATTTTAATGCTGCAAAGGTATATGTCTTGAATAGCATAATAAGCGAAATAAGGGTAGATTCTCACTTTTAGCCAATATGCAGTGTAAATGCACTTTTTTTGATGGACTTTTAATGTTATATCCTCAGTGTGCTGTTGTAACATTATATAATTAGAATGTCCACCTACACATTGCCCAAAAAAGGCAAAATCCATCACCCAAAAAAGAGAGGGCAAACATGGATACTTATTTGCAGTTAATGAAATTTTTAAAATCTGATTATCATTAGCTCAGTCACTGATTTTGCCTAAATGCTTCCATACCACTAACATGGATGACATGGGGGGTGTTACATTTTTGTTGTGTTTCACACAAGTAGATTGCAAAACCCCTTAAATGGATTGCTCCTAAAATTTGGAGGAGCATAAATAGATTTCAGTATGTTGATCTTTGACCTAAATTACTTGAGAACTTACACAAAGTGTGCTTCATTATTGTTTAATGGCATAATGTAAAAGGGCAAAAGAGAATAGGAGATGGAAGGGGTAGGCACCAGTGGATGCGGCTCAGTGGGTCTCCTCCTTGCCTGGAAGTTCTTTCTGGCAGGCAGGGGGTGCAGTCTCCCAGTAAGTAGTGCTTGGTCTCTTAGCTGGCAGCAGAGACCAGTTTGTGCTTCAGTTATGTACGGTTTGTTTTTAAAAGAACATAAGGCTTTCCCTCAATCTCCTTACAATTATTTCTGCTTCAATGAACCACCAATAAATTGCACTTGAAAATACCAAGTCTTGCCAGTGGCCTAGAAGCGTCACAATATAAACTGAGGTTATTTCATGAAGGCAAAAAGCTAAGTGGCAGGTCACATAGCAAATTATGCAAATGGCCAGCTTGCAAAAGAGCAGCCCATCTCTGCCTCTAAGCACTATGATTTTACCTAGAGGATTCTCCAATTTGTCTAAAGGATATCGGGGGGGGGGGTAAAATTTCCGAAACAGAACCTTTATCAGGTTAAAGAAACTTGGCAAAATAAATACTACTTTGAAGAATTCTGCACCACATGTTTGGGGGACATGCTCCATCACTGGTATATTGCCTGATTTCAAAATATGTGTTGTCTGCCTCTCTTTCTTTCTTTCTTTCTTTCTTTCTCTCTCTCTCTCTCTCTCTCTCTCTCTCTCTCACACACACACAGGGGGGGGGGGGAGAGACTCTTACAGAATTCCAGGAAGGTGGTTAATTGCTTCATATTTCTCACTTTCCAGACATGATGGAGGTTCTGGGCCAGTGTTACACTGTCATTTTTCCTTGGAGACTTACGATTTATAATATCTGGTTGTGCTGAAGATTGGAGCAGTGGCATGCATGTGACATCAGGATGTTCGGAGGAGCCAGGGCAGAGCCGAACACGATGGCAGCCCGGCTTCTCTGTTGGCGGCTCGTGCTTGGCCTCCTCCTCTTCCTCCTGCTGCCACCACCAGTCGGGGGGGGGGGGTGTGCTTTGCCCATCTTTCCCTTATGCGGCAGGAGGAGCTGCTGGCCAGGGAATCCATGCCATGCTTGGTTCCGTGCTCAGCCTCCTCCACCTCCTGATCATTTGGAACATTAGGGGGCCACTCCCCCCAAAAAATATTGAGGGCACCAAAAGGGCTGAGCCCCTAGGAGTTGGCACCCCTGATTTCTGTCGAGGATTCATCCACCCTTCTGCTTGTCCTGCCCCTAGAAAGCTGAGGCCTGAGCGGTTTTCCACTTGACCAGAGCTTTCTAGGCCTGGATCTGGGCTATTTTCCCCTGGCCCCGCTCTTTTCTCAGGGAAAACCCACTCTTTGGCTTTCAGTTGGAACAAAGAGCTGTCTGTAGAACACCCCATCACCATTTGCTCCAATTGAGGGCTAAAAAGTGCTTTTCCTGGGCGGAACAAGAGGAAGTGTGGAGAAGCCCACAGGCTCAGTGAGCAGGAATTTGTCAATGCCAGGTGCAAAGCAGCTTCAGCCCAACTTAAATGGGGCTTGAAATTTCTTCAGCTACCAAACCTATCTTTTCCTTATCATACCAAATTGTAAACTGTTACGTACCTATGCTGTTCTGCCCAGTTGTGGGCCCTTTAAACCCAGTCAGGATTCAGCTATTTGGATAACGGGTCTGCAGCATGGCACTGCCCTACATGCTCCCTACCACCTCTGGCAATGGAGTGACACAATTTCTTCTTTTTATTGACCACTCTGCATTCCCACTCCACAGCACGTAAAACATTTTCTTTTTTAAATATAGCATGCTACCTTTTGAAGGTTCCCTTTGCACATATCACCTAATTTGGTAAAATGAGTCCAATCTAGTTTATTCAATTAACTACACCTGTGATTTCTATGAGACTAGGCCAGGCTTCCTCAAACTCGGCCCTCCAGATGTTTTTGGCCTACAACTCCCATGAACCCTAGCTAGCAGGTCAGGGATGATGAGAATTGTAGTCTCAAAACATTTGGGGGGTCGAGTTTGAGGAAGCCTGGACTAGGCAGAGTGGCTGCAAAGGGAATTAAGACACCAGCATAAGGCTTTTTCTCTGCTGATTACTGACCCAAAATAAGGACATGGGTCCCACAAATCCATTCTTAGCTCATGAATGTCTGGTGATTTTTTTAACCCCTCTGCAAAAGGCTACACTCAGCAAGAAATGGAGATGTGCTATTCACATGGTGAATAACTACAGTTTTACTGCAGGTAAAATAGGTGTACTTTTCATCACTTTAAACCCATGGTTTTAAAGTTGCTTACCCTTAGGGTGCACATCAATTGTCTGCTGAGAAACAGCTGAATTTGCAGGAGGACCCTGGTGGCCAGGTCAGATAGAGCTAGGTAACTCGCTGTGAAAATTGAGAATGTGTCCTAGAATGACCCTGACTCTCCCTCTTAGCTGTGTATTTCAAGGCAAGTTTGGTAATACAGGTAGACAAGCTTTCTTCCAGGGAACCTGGCCTGCCATTATTCATCTTTTCATCGAAAGATGCCTTTTAAGGAACCGCAGTGCTCCTAGGAACACAGTTTGAAAATGTCGGTGTAAGCTGCTTGTTGGCTACATATGACTCTTTTTGATATTTGCAAGACAGGTGAAACAAAATATTAATCAGTTTTAATTTGTATCTGAAGAAAGTAGTTAGTGGAAGACTAAAGAATATGAGATGGTTCCCCTTTTCTTTTCTTTTTTAAAAGAAAGCGGCTGAATAGTTTATTGCAGAACAATCAAATTCCACCCTTCACTTGCTGCTTTCCCATTTGGGAAGGGTGAGGGGACAGGAAAGCCCTCTCTTCCCCCACCACAGGAGCTTGGTGTTGGGAGATTTTGGTTGGGAGAATGACTAGGAGATTGCTCACAGATCTCCCAGCATCACATGAGTCCTTAGACTCTTATTCTCATTCCTCTAATATTTGTCAGCAATTATCCTCATTCTTTCAATCATTTTAATGATGCCCCAGCTGTAAAGAGTTTGACTGGTTATATTTGGAGGAATCACTTTAGGCGATGGCAATTGTAAACAACACAAATGGAGGGATGGTTAGAATGGCGAATCCTCCCAAGGAGTGCCCTGTTGGGTCAGGCAGAAGGCCTACTTTAAGCAGCCTTCTCCTGCCAACAACAGCTGGCCTAGAACATCTCTTGGTACCTCTAAAGTCACACACAGCAGAACATGGCCATGAAAGTGGGGGACCGGGTACGACCAGTGGGTCAGATTCTTATCCTGCCCACTCCCCACAGCCAAGTGTCACAAGCAGGTGGAGCTGCCCACCTGCCAATTGCCCAGAGCCACAATGCCATCAGAAATCAAGCCATGTTACCAGTGAATTTCTGCTTGCAGAGGTTGGGCTAGGTGATCCTTTTGGTTCCTTCCAACTCTATGATTCTAGGCACAGCTTTTGGCAAAGTGAAAAAAGATTTCTGAACAGCTTCAGTGGAGCCTATTCCCTATTTGATTTCATTTGCTTCTACAGAATGTGAGGCATTTAAGAAGATGAGGAAACGATGAGATTTTAAATGAGAAAACAGCTACCACAGTATCACAGCTTCTACACTTCAAGGGATACATTTTTCTGAATCGTTAAATCCAACAGAAGTTCATCATGTATTAGGACTAGCAGTGCTGCTTCCCAGTAAACAAATGAATAGTAATGGTGATTGACCATTTCATGGTTAGGAAATCTGGAACAAGAACTAATATTCATAGAGTATTTTGTTCTGGTGTCAAACTTCTGTGAAGCAAAGCCACCAGCCGTATATGGGGATAATGTATTAACAACACAGTGGTACCTTGGGTTACAGACGCTTCAGGTTACAGACTCTGCTAACCCAGAAATAGTTCCTCAGGTTAAGAACTTTGCTTCAGGATGAGAATAGGAATCGTGCAGCAGCAGCAGGAGGCCCCATTAGCTAAAGTGGTACCTCAGGTTAAGAACAGTTTCAGGTTAAGAACAGACCTCCGGAACGAATTAAGTTCTTAACCCGAGGTACCACTGTAGTTTTAAACTTCCCCATGCCAGGCTTCTTGACTGGCGTGGGAAATATCTAAGTATTTGGAGGGCTAAAATGTGAAAAATGGGCAACATTTATTTTATGTCCCTAAAGCCCAGCCTTAGCCAGCCTTGGATCTTCAGGTCTTGTTACTGCAAATTATAGCTACTATTATTGGTTTTGTTTAAAATACATATGGCCCACCCTTTATCAATATGAATGCTATTAAAAACTGTGTGTTACCAAGATAGGTCTCATAGCGGCTAGATCATCTCTCTTTAAGCTAGCACTTGGTGTTTTTGGCCATGATCACTGCCTCTGAATCGAAATGCTGGGTCCGACTCCAGCAGCTACATCAACCTCTGAACCCGATCCTTCAGTGTGGGCATGTAACATATACCCTAAAAGCACTGCTCTGTCTGCCCCATAGTTGCTGGGCCCTGTTCAAGATTTTGGTACTTGTTTATAAGCCTCTAAACATTTGGAGCCCAAGAATCTCTAGGAGCATCAGTTCCAAGATCAGTAGACCTGGTCATTAAGATCTGCAGGCCAGGCTTTACTAAGTTTCACTGCATGGAGGCACAGAACAGGGCTTTGCCTGTCTTGGCATGTGGACTATGGAACTCCTTTCCACTGGTTTTTTTACTTTTGATATTTAGGCCTCAACTGAAGAAGATACACTTGTTTACCCAAGCAGTTGAAGGGCAAATATATTTTAGTGTTCTCAGCATTGTTGACCTTCAGATGGTTCATAGTTATTTGAAATGTGATGCTTTGATTTTTGTTACCTTGAGATTAGTTTAGTGGAAGGGTGGTATAAAAATACAATATTTTATTATTGATAACAATAATAGGAATCGCCACCTCCCATTGTTAACATTTTTATATTGCTTGGATTAAGCGTTATTCTACTCAACTTCATTTAGTTTGACACTGAACTCATGAATCCATTCACTGCCTCCTCTAAAGCTAAGTGTCATCTGCATACTGATAATGCATCACTGCAAAGGTTCCGACTACAATGTATTGCCTACACCAGGCTTCCTCAGCCTCGGCCCTCCAGATGTTTGAGACTTCAATTCCCATCATCCCTGACCACTGGTCCTGCTAGCTAGGGATCATGGGAGTTGTAGGCCAAAAACATCTGGAGCCCCAAAGTTTGAGGAAGCCTGGTCTACACAATCCAGTAATGCTAGATGATTTTGCTGGAGGGAGAAAAAGACAGGTGTGCAACCTGCCCCAACGTGGAGCCTTCCAGATGTTTTTGCCCACAACTGCTATCAGCCAGTATAGCAGATGGCCAGGAATAATAGGAGTTGAGTTGTAGTTCAAAGGATCTGGAGGAAACCAGATTGAGGAGGGCTAGATCTGGGATATATGGGGAGCGTTGTAACCAGTTTTGCATGGATACTTAACCAAAGTCCTGCTTGTGGGGCCAGATGGCTGCTTTTCTCCATTACATAATGGGTTTTTTTTTTCAGTCTCTAAGAGTAGGATCCACATAGAGCTGGACTGGCAAAAGACAGTACAAGACTGCATCTGACCCCAGCTTGTCAATTGCAGCCTAAATTCATTAAGAAATCCCTTGTAAGCAATATGCTTCCAAGCCATTTTGCCAGGTGATAATCTGGAAATTGATACCATGACTCTGAAGCAACAGAGACTTGTTGTTCAAAAGGCAGGTCTTTTTTCAAACACAGCAATTCTTATCACATTTTTATTTCTTGGCAGTTTCTGAATGGACTAGCTGGTCATAATCTTGCATATGTGTGGATACCCTCTTAACTTCCCCTCCAGGATGATTCTGCAAGTGTGGAAAACTGCAGTGTGTGGCATTGGGGCTAACTGCATGTCACTTTATTGTTCTTTTTAAAGCAAATTCTAGCTGCTATAGCTTGAAAGAAGGTTGGCAATATCGGAAGAAATCTCAGAAGTGAGAGGGGTTTCTGACAAACACTTTCAGTGGTCATAGGCAAGGCTCAGCTTCTCTCCGCTTCTCAAGATTAGCACAATTAGCAAACTAACTTGTACAAAGTAATAAACATTGTAAAATAAACTGCAGAAATAAATTATAGAGATTTGCTTAATTTTTCTATTAAACACAGGTTTCAGTGTTTTCAATGCAGTATCTGTGTTTTCCTTCTCTCAGAAATTTGCTTTTTAAAGAGAGATTGCCCAGAGCACTGTTTATTAGTCAACATTTTGGTTCCAGGATTTTCAATGCCCCCTTTCAACCCCCTTTTGAATTTCAGGCTTATCAATGAATCTCTGAGGGACCAATTGCTTGTCACCATCCAGAAGACCTTCACCTATACCCGGACCCAGGCCCAGCATCTCTTCATAATCCTCATGGAATGCATGAAGAAGAAAGAACTGGTATGCAAGCACATTCTCTAGGCATGAAATACAGAAGCCCAATTTCATACTGGCTTGGTGCATAAATAAGGTTTTGATCTCAGCTTGGAGATTGGGGGACCTGCAGTGGTATGCAGTCCATCTTTCTAACTTCCATGGCTCAAACCATAGTTTGTGTTAGATTTGCATTACCCAACCTCCGGCTTCTCTAAGGCTCGTCTGGAATATCTCAAAACCATGAGCTGAAACCACGCTTAGGAGGCCATTTGCAAACTGCAATTTGGCGCAATCCTGGTTAGCCTTATCCATAGTTAGTGACATGCTTAACCTACTTGGAAGGGAGAGGGAATTCATGCACAAGAGGGAGAATCTAAAATTAGGGTTGCTATGTTTGGAAGAGCAAAAAAGAGGACACACACACACACACACACACACACACACACACGGCTCAGCTGGGGATTGGGAGCCTGCTGCTTCCCAGCTGAGCTGTGCAAAGGGGCCCCAGTGCTCCTGCATGCAAATGGGGGGAACTCCAGGGCTGGCTCAGCTGAGGATCGGGATCCTCTTGAGCAAGCACATGCCCAAACGTAAAAACAACAACAACCCAGACATTTTTTGTAAATTGTAAAAATTGGCCTGGCCAGAGATGTTGGCCATGGAAAAGAGGACGTGTCAAGGAAATCTTGGACGTATGACAACCCTACTAAAATGCAAATCTGTGGCACTTTCCCAATCCCCAGCACATGGTTTGGAGACTGGTTATGTTACATCTGTGTGAACTAAAACTGTGTTCCGGTGGATGTTAATTAGAAACCATTCTGTCTTTTACATGTAAAAGGTAAAGGGACCCCTGAACATTAGGACCAGTCATGGATGACTCTGGGGTTGGGGCGCTCATTTCACGTTACTGGCCAAGGGAGCTGGCGTACAGCTTCCGGGTCATGTGGCCAGCATGACTAAGCCGCTTCTGGCAAACCAGAGCAGCACACGGAAATGCCGTTTACCTTCCCACCGGAGCGGTACCTATTTATCTACTTGCACTTTGATGTGCTTTCGAACTGCTAGGTGGCAGGAGCTGGGACCGAGCAATGGGAGCTCACCCTGTCGCGGGGATTCGAACCACTGACCTTCTGATCAGCAAGCTCTATGCTCTGTGATTTCACCCACAGCGCCACCCGTACATGTACCTCTGTGTAATTGGAGACTTGGGCATGAAGGCCAGCCACAAATGGCTGATTAAAAGGCGATTTAAGTAAAATGTAAGAACAAATGAAATGGGAATTACATTAACACTTTAAATTTGTAGGATTAGCTTCCATTGGCTTTACCTGTACAATGTCATTAACTCAATTAAAAAGTTTCATTGGATTTTAAGTTATGGATAAATTATTCACAGAGCATTATAAATGCATCCATCACATTATATTACCTTAAGTCTGGCTGGAAGCATTTAAATATTGTTTTCAGAATCTGAATTCCAAATGTGCATTTTCTGAAACCAGTGGTGCTATTCTTTTTGTGTATATGCTGCTGCTGCTTAACAATTATTTGCCTCCAGCAGCATGTTAGGAGCTATGCAAAATGCAAAGAAAGATGCAATCCCTGTCCCAGGACCTTGCATGAAGAAATCAAGGGTGGCATCAGTAAGAAGAGTGTTGAATTTTTAGTGGTGAGGCAAAATCAAACCAAATGGCAATGCATGTGAAAGGAAGATAAGCCTGAGATGGTTTAGGGCAGGGGTCAATAAAAGTTTTCAGCAGGGTGCCAGTCCACTGTCCCTCAGGCCTTGTGGGGGGCCAGACTATATTTTGGAAAAAATATGAACGAATTCCTATGCCCCACAAATAACCCAGAGATGCATTTTAAATAAAAGGACACATTCTATCCATGTAAAGGTAGGTAGCCGTGTTGGTCTGTCATAGTCAAAACAAAATAAAATAAAAAATTCCTTCCAGTAGCACCTTAGAGACCAACTAAGTTTGTTCTTGGTATGAGCTTTCGTGTGCATGCACACTTCTTCAGATACACTGAAACAGAAGTCACCAGACCCTTATATATAGTGAGAGAGTGGGAGGGGTATTACTCAGAAGGGTGGTGGGAATGGGGGATTGGCTGATAGGTGTGGAAAACCTGTTGACGACTGTTAACGACTACAGTTGGTCGTTAATTAATTGTAATTAATTACAACTAATTACCAAACTTAAAACCATGGAGGGACCTGGTCTGAACAAAGACACTGGATTCTTATCTCATTAGGCATGACAAAACTATCTCACCCCTTGCTTTTTCCTGTAAAACCAATTGCAGTCGTTAACAGTCGATTAACCTCCTTTCAGCCTCAAAAATTTGGCTGATTTTTCTTTTTTAACATTTTCCATTGTCACAATATCCATATCCATTTGTCAAAACCATATATAACTAACATATCATATAATAGGTCAAGTCTTTTTAACTTACCCCAACCCTTTCAAAAAAATCAACCCAAAAGTCAGAAATTGCTGGTTCTTGTTCCTGTTTATCTTCATGCAACCTTGTGATGTTCTCACAGTAGGATTGCATAGCGCTGGGTAGTTGCACTTGTTCTTCTTCCTCCTGAACCACGACTTCATCATTGTCAATTTCTTTTTGTACAGAAAATTCCTTTATAGTTTCTTCATTGATCTTTTCTTCTTCCTTTTGTACTGGCATTAAATGCCCCAAATTGTCCTTAATCTCAGGTTCTTTATTCTGTGAAGTCACTTCTGTTCCAACCAACTGACCCCAGTTCTGCACTCCTTTAATTAGTTGCTGCATGAGTTCCAAAGTTTTTTTTCTGAAATTCCGGTGTCCATTTACGCTTTGCCATGCTCAAGGTCGAAAAACAAATTCCCAGTCAAAAAAACTTATTTCCTTTCTGCCTTCGGCACCATTTTACTTAGTTCTTGCCAAATTTTCCGAGACCAGGGGAGTGGGGTATATATTTCCCAAACCAATCAGTCAAATCGAATATCAAATCCAAATTTCCTTTAACAGGAAAAGCAGTTACAGAAGACTTCTTTGTTTCATGCTTTGACAGTAGCTTCGGATATAATGTAGCACTGGCTCTTTAATACATCAACCGTCAGGGAACGACCTCCGTATTTTAATTCCCTTCCGAGCCGAATTTTTAAAAAGTTTTTCTTTTAATAAATGGGTACTTACAAAGTCCAAATAAGTCCTAATCGTGGAGGAATTGAGCGCTCCTTCTGCCAGCAGCTGCTACTTCTCACTGAAGGGGTAGTGGTGATCCACAATACCCAGCCTTTGACCCCGCCCGCTCCGGCAGCCCTTACTAGGGCTTACCGAAGAATAGGGGAAGCTCCAGGGGTATCCGCAGGATCCATGCCTCCAGGACGCCCTTCCTGGAGTTTCTCGGGGGGTCGCAGTGCAGTTGAGATTCCCCCTCCCCCCTCAGCGACAGAGAAACCTCGGAGCCGAGGTTTCTCCCGACTGTGCAGCTCGGCGTCCAACTGGAAGTCCGGTCACTGGCATAATTAAGCAGGATCACAAATGATAACAGATTCAACCTATTTTGTTTTATAATGATGGCTCACAGCCACATGAGTATTTTTAAAAAGCTTTATCCCTGTAAGTAGATTGTGTGTTGCCAAGCCCTCAGCCCATGTACAGAAAGTCTTTGCATGTAATAATGTTTCACCCATTGAAACAAAATTATTTACATTAAACATATTTTACTCTTTTTTAACCATGTTTGGTGTGAAGTTTGCGTGATGGTGCTTACGAGTAATGAAGCAGGAACCCAAACAGTCTTTTGGCAGTTTTATTGTGCAAAACTATTTACAGTGCAGAGCTACAAAAGCATGTCTGTCTCAGTCGCTGGCAGAATCCGGGAGTGGCCCCTTCCGGCTCCTTCCCCAGCATAAGAGCTTCGGCACCCCAAATCTCCTCCTACCCTCCTTGCGTTTCACCCCTCTGCGCAATTGGGGCACGGGAACTGGCGTGTTTCCCTCCTGACCAGCCAGACAAGGTGAGGTGCTGGGGCTCTCAGCAGCATCCCCGAGTCCTCTCCTCTCCCGGCTGACCCCTTCCCCTTCCTCCCCACTGGAGGTGTGGCTGCTCTTCGCGCTGGAAGAGGTGCTGCTGCTCAAAAGGCGTTGGGGCTCTCTGTATGCTAACGGACCCTCCGTTCCCCTCAGTGGGCCAGGTGGCAGTTCCCTGACATTTGGTTTTTTGGCTTTACAGAATAACAGCTGGAAGGACAAAGCCACAGTAATAATTTTGGAGGCTGAAGTTTTATTAAAGGCTTCCAATTACATAACTTACCCAGAACTCCAACAATGCTAAGTTGGTGGGAGTCAGTCTGAAAGACGATAGAATTTGAGTCGCCAATGCCACTATTAGCTAGTAAACCTCATCAACCTTCCACAATATTGATGTCAATTTATCTTATCTGTGGGAAAGGTCTGATGAGCCCATTTCCATTCCAAAATGAATTCAGTCAGGGCTCATAAAATGACACATAAGAGCTAATGTTGTATCCACGGGAAACAAAACTGCTGTAGGTGAAACTGTCTAATCCAGGGGTGTTACTGTCAATGTTACCATCAAGGAACTCTTGTTTGTCCGGGCAAAGCCACCGCTGATTGACAAAATGACCCATAATGAGTTGTCATAAATGATAAAGCAGTGATATTAAGCAAATGTTGCAGCTCAAATTAAGTCACTCCCTTATCATTTAGGCACCCATGTGTAAGTAGCTGCCTGACTGTGGCCTGGCCTGCGGCAGTGTGGGGCTGGCCTTTTCTGCTGCTGGCTTCAGCAAATGTAAGAGCACCATTCTGTTAAATTACTTATGGTCATACAAGGACAGGAATTTAAATGGCAGATGTATGCCTACTAGCGTTCAGAGAAAGACTGTGGAATCCCAGGAGCACACATCCATATTAAGGAAGCATGGGAAAGCATTTAATTAGTCTCTAGCTAAAGGGAAACAAGAAAATCCCATCTCTTTTTGGCATGCATGAGAGAAGAAGCTCTTTCCCCATCCCTTTTGCCTGTTAGATTTTATTTAATAATTTCCAAGAACAGAGTTGCGGTTGTGTTCCAATTAACATCTCATAATTGTATAGCATTTCCATGCACTGCTCTGGTTTCACCAGAAGCGGCTTAGTCATGCTGGCCACATGACTCGGGAAAACTGTCTGCGGACAAACGTCGGCTCCCTCGGCCAGTAAAGCGAGATGGGGGCCGCAACCCCAGAGTTGTCCGCGACTGGACTTAACTGTCAGGGGTCCTTTACCTTTTTAAAAATGTATAGCATGCTGTAGTCCAGGGGTCAGCAACCTTTTTCAGACCGGTCCATGTGGTGGGGCGGACAATATTTTTTTGGGGGGGGGGGAAATGAACAAATTCCTATGCATAACCCAGAGATGCATTTTAAATAAAAGGACACATTCCACTCATATAAAAACACGCTGATTCCCAGACTGTCCATGGGCCAGATTGAGAAGGTGATTGGGGCAGATCCGGCCCCCGGGCCTTCGTTTGCCTACTCCTGCTGTAATCTTTTTGCAAAAGCTAATTCTTTTTTCTTGTTTCTTTTTGAAATAAAAATTTTATTTTCCAAAATAATAAAACTTTAACCACAATAACTTGATACTACGGCAGTGTAGTTTTAGAATACCATAAAAACAATGCAAAATAATCATAACCACAACTGGCTTATCTTAATAATATTCAAACAACTGAATAGGGCAGTTGACATTAAAAGGTCTTCAAGAGTCCCCTGCAGGTGAATATCGAGGGTACCTCCTGAATATCAACTGTAAAGTCTTCTACAGCACAGGACTGTGACACCCAATTCCCAACTTCCATTGAAACCAGTCAGGCTTCTGAAACACAAGGGACAACTAGAAGTGGTTTGGAATGAGAAATAGTTCACAGGTCTGTTTCTCTGGGTGCCATTTACCCACACAACTTTATTCCCATCCATGGGAATTCTCCTCTTTCCTCTTCCCCTGGGGAAGGAGAATGATGGGGATTCCGGCCTTTTTTTTTTTTTTGCAGAAGCCGCACAAAAAGATACTTTTTGCACATCCCCTGCTGCTGCTGCTGCTGCAGCACCACTGCTGAGATCAGATCACGGCCCCCCACTCCTAAGCTGCGTTTCCCTTAAAAAATAATAATGGTAGATTAAATGCCAGGCTTGTTAAAGAGTGCTTCAAAATGCTGTAGTGTGGAAGTTATTAAATCAGCCCTCCACGGCGGGCAGTTTTCATTCTGACTTTAGGCTGGTCAGTTTTCTCTCTGTGGCTGTTTTTGGGTTCCCTCTCTCAAACCCAGTGCTCAATTTCATGGAGTCTTGGGCTCCATTAATGTGCATGCAGACATCTTGTCTTTCTTTTTTTGTTCATAAGTGAAGCATAACATGTAAAATTCAAGTCAGTTTGGAAGCTGACTATTCTAGGTGAATCTGGATTTTTATAAATATGTGGCATTGATGCACCGTAATAACCTTGAGATGCCACAACCAGGGGCCCAGTGCTGGTGGTTGGGTTTACAAGCCCAAGGACCATGCAGGAATAAATGGGTTGCACTTCTGGTCAGGGAACAAGGACTAATAGGTATTGGTCACTTGTGCATGATTTAATATACATACCTGCATGCTGCCGTCTCTGGATATAAATACATACTGTACTGCACGAGGTAGCCAGAAACAAGGAGTTTAACCAAAGGGGACTAAAATAAGCACCAAATAACACCAAATAAGTATCCCAGTTTTTTTCAAAACAGACAAGGCAATTTTTTCAATAATGGATGGATGTTCATAGGAAGTGTTGTAAATTTGTATCAGACATAGAGAAATTATGCCTGGGAACTATTTGAATTTGCCAGCATTAGAAAGCTGCCTCTTTGTAACTGTTCTCTGGTTCTTTTCGTATCTACACTTGCTGCTGAAATGAAACATTGCCGGCAGCCCTTTGATTCCCCCATGTCCTTCACAACAACTCTATCAGCAAAGCTTATCCTGTTCAGATGTTTCTGCTGGATCAATACACCAGATCTTATCATATGCAAAGTAACTGTTTGAGGATGCTTGATAACCTTAATTCCCATGGAAAGAATATTCTTGTCAAGTAAGATACCATGAATAAATTCAATGACAGTCCCTTGCTGCAGGGAGAAAAGTGGGCTGGACTGGGATATACTGCTTTATTTTTCCTTTAATATCTTGATGAGTTATTGTCTCCCTTTAGCATGCTGACATGCTGGAACCTCCCAAATATTTAATCATTTATTTAGATTTCAACATTAAAAGAAGCCAGTACTGTGACTGAATTTTGTCAGTTCAAGATAACACTTCAAAAAGTTTAATGCTACATTTTTATGAATAGAAAAATAAGAGGATTGTGGTGTTTGTGAAGAACCTATAATTAGGCAACAAAGAAAGAACTACTATTTTAAGCAAGTGGTTTTTCCGATTGCTTAAATAACAGGCATGTAACCTACACAAATAGATTGTTATCATGTTTTGGTAGCTGATCATGCTTCCAGTATTCAGGGCTAACTTGGATATTTTCCAATGTAGATCTTCAAGTTTATAAAGAGCTGCTTAATATTGGCTGCATTCAGACATCATGCTAAACCATAGCTGGAGATGTCTAGGGCCAGGGCCAGTCTTTAGGAAGTCTTTCACATGATGCCGCCAACAGCCACGCACAAACCCCCACAACTGTGGCCACAACTGTGCAACACTTTTTTCTGCTCACGTTTCATAGATCTATAGCCTGAATTCTATGGATTTTATATATCTGTGGACTGGTGCATGCATGCTGGGTAGATTAAGGTGGTGGGCAGCCACTGCGGATGGGAGTCAAATTTGCTCCCATTCCAAAGATGCACCATTGCCCCTCCAGAGCTGAGACGCCTCCCCCCCCCCCGGGCAGGAATGGTAGCATAGGTGCATCAGGCTAGTGAGGACCCTTTCCGAGCCCTTGGGGCCCTCAGGCAGTACCCAGACTGGCTGACTGTTGGTCCTGGGGCAACCCAGTCAGATGGGTGGGGTATTATTATTATTATTATTATTATTATTATTATTATTACAGGACATCGGAGAAATGTTGGGGGCATGCTGTTTCTTTGCTAATGGAAGTGGGGAACTTTGGAAGCAACTTAGCAGGGGATATTTTAAAAGTCCAACATCCTATATTTCCACACTTTACTTTGCTGCATATTTTGTGATTTTAAATCTCTCCCCAAATAGTACTTGCCCCAAACCTGGATCGAGGCATCAGATCATCTTACCATCATGGCATAAGTACCGAGGGCACACAGGACAATTCTATACCTCCTTGCTTCTTTCAGATGCCAATCCTACTATAACATACGTGGCCACATTCTGCACAGCAGCGCTCAAGATTCAACGGATGATGACCTGTGCCACAAACTAGATATAATGGAGCGCTCTGTATACTGATGTCTGTGGCCTTATATATACTAGAATTTTGCGCTCTTTCACTCTTGTCTGAGGTTCCTAACCCTTCTTTTAGACTTTCTTGGCTTCTTTTGGATTCTTATGGACTTTTATATACTGTATATATATATATATATATATATATATATATATATATATATATATATATATATTATATTCTGTTTTAACTCTTTTTTAGTGTTTTTTTAGATTTTAAATTATTTTAAATTTTGTACCCCTCCCTCCTTATCAGGGCCAGATTTAGGTTTGATGAGGCCCTAAGCTACTGAAGGTAATGGGGCCCTTTATATGTCCAGCTGTCCTTTGTCAACAACAAATTGTCGCTTTTTTGTGTTGAATATATGCTATATATGCCCATTACTTACATCATAGGAGCTTACACAACCCAAAACACTGTTGCTGTATGTAGGTTTTATTTTATTTGTTTTTATCTTATATTTTGGAAATGTACATCCAGTTGTTGTTTTTTCCTTTAATTTTTTTGGGCGCCCCCAAGAGAGTGAGGCCCTCAGCTGCAGCTTGTTTAGCTTATACATAAATCCAGCACTGCTCCTTATGCTGCTCTAAGGCCGTAATAAAGTGTTGGTTGTTGATTGATTTTGATTGCTTGGATGAGGCATCAAGGAAATTCTCCTTTTATTTTACCATATTTATTCTGTTCCCTTTCACCAAACCAACAAGAGTCTCTAGAGCAGCCTTTCTCAACCTTGGGTCCCCAGATGTTCTTGGACTACAACTCCCATCATCCCTGACCACTGGTCCTACTCCCTAAGAATGATGGGAGTTGTAGGCCAAAAGCATCTGGGCACCCAAGGTTGAGAAAGGCTGCTCTAGTCTAGGGTGTGAAGGGCCAGACCCCCGGGGGAGCATTTTTGGTTACTCACAACCAGTCCTTTTTTTCTGGGGGAATCTCAAGGGTACGCATACCCCTAAACATTTTGTGAATCTAAGTTTGCCCTCATTGAGGGGCAGTATTTCGATATGAGTAGGAAAACGAGAGTACCCCTAAACATTTTTTAAAGAAAAAAAGTACTGCTCACAACTATGTTAATACTGTGTATCCACATCAAGCCCCACAGCCTAGACGCTTGCTGTGGGTTCAGAGGCTCAGTGGATCACTCAGTCTCTCTTTCAGCTGAGGGAGCAGATCCATGCCTGGCCTTGCCTGCCTCCTCCCATCTGCGCAGAGAGGGCTCCGTTTTTGTCTTTGTTTTTTAAATTGCTTTTATTTTTTATCTATGTCATTTTAAATTGTAATTGATAGTAGTGCTGTATTCTTAGTTTTAGATTTTATGATTTAGGTGTAAATTGTTTTCCATTTGGTTGTGTACTTTTTGATGTGTTTTATTTCTTGCTTATGACTTTTGTTACGTTGGTAATTATGTAAATCTTGTCATGTCGTAAGCCGCCTTGAGCCTTGTTTTAACTATGGAAAGGCAGCATACAAATGGAATGATGAAGATGTAGATGTATCCTCTCCTAATCCCTGCCATGGGAGAGGGAGTCTTCCATAGGGCAAATACATACCATCTTGTATAAAAGTTTCCTTTAAATTATTATTTAAATGACCATTAAAAATAAGCTACATCTGAATATAATTAGCCATGTTTTCCACTGTGTCAAGCTGGTTTATATATCTGTATTCACTTTTCACAGTATCCTTCCCAGGAAAATGTCACAGAACTAGAACAATTCAAGAGTTTATAAAGCATGAGACAAGCATCTTAAAATGTATCTCTTGGAATGTTTTTAAAATATGTGCTGACAGCAATCACAGGAATGTTTTTTCCTCCTAGAGTGCATGTTGCAATGGATATTCTCTAGAGAGTTAGTAATCAGTAATGGTTTTACCTAGAATTTAGGTTACATTTAAGAGGTAACAATTCAATGTTTTATTCAAAGTGCTGCTCAGATCCTCTTTTACTATTAACCTACTTAAGTCTGTTTTTGTTGTGGGGAGCAAACCTCAAGGAAGCTGGACCTTGTTATGTTTTCAGGACATCTAAGAAAATCAGCTTCTTTCAACAATAACAGCTTTGTTCTGAATTTAAAATATTCAATGAAGTGACATTTATTAGTCTTTTCTTGCTCACCAACTCAAAACTAAGACATATCCATATTTTCTGATACCACTGATTTTGAGTTTCCATCCCTCCAGCTGCTTCTTAGTACCTTAGGCCCACATTTCCACTATTTTCTTGGTGCCTTCTATGTCAACTTGCTAGTTAGCTTTCCTTTCTTTATTCCTTCCCTCCTGAGTCAATTTATGCGGTGTGGGATTTGCGTAAGTCCTTTCAGGGGCAGAGACCCATTTGCAGGTCCAGTTGCTGTGAAGCTGTGAGCCGTGATTGCAATGCATGGTGAAGTGGCAGTAAATGCAGTACAACCATTTTGGGATTTAAACAGGCCACAGATGTCAGCAGTTTTGGGTGCAGGCATTGGGTATGTATGCTGTATCAAGTAGCCTGCTGCTGGTTGATCATTTGGCAGGGTTAACATTAAGAATTGTCCTGTAACATACATCAAATTGGAAAGACCCCTCCAATCACAATTTTGGGAGTGATCTGGCCCATCAGCCCTCATCTGGGTGTCCAAATGGAAACACCCTCCCCTGGATCACTTCAACGGGATGCCCTGATTCCTCAGACCAGGTGTTGGGACTCCTGACCCACCCACCCCTGTGTCCACTTTGACTAAGGATCGAACCCAATGCCTTATCTGCCATCAAGTTCTGTCATTTGCTATGAGTTGGCCAAAAAAAACCCAATATTGTCTCAAGGCAAATTCCTCCCTGTCCCCAAACACAGTGACAAAACAGGCCTGCAACACAATGCTTGTTGTTGTTCAGTCGTTCAGTCGTGTCCGTCTCTTCGTGACCCCATGGACCAGAGCACGCCAGGCACGCCTATCTTTCACTGCCTCCCGCAGTTTGGCCAAACTCATGCTAGTCGCTTTGAGAACACTGTCCAACCATCTCATCCTCTGTCGTCCCCTTCTCCTTGTGCCCTCCATCTTTCCCAACATCAGGGTCTTTTCCAGGGAGTCTTCTCTTCTCATGAGGTGGCCAAAGTACTGGAGCCTCAACTTCAGGATCTGTCCTTCCAGTGAGCACTCAGGGCTGATTTCTTTAAGAATGGATAGTTTGCAGTCCATGGGACTCTCAAGAGTCTCCTCCAGCACCATAATTCAAAAGCATCAATTCTTCGGCGATCAGTCTCTTTATGGTCCAGCTCTCACTTCCATACATTACTACTGGGAAAACCATAGCTTTAACTATATGGACCTTTGTTGGCAAGGTGATGTCTCTGCTTTTTAAGATGCTGTCTAGGTTTGTCATTGCTTTCCTCCCAAGAAGCAGGCGTCTTTTAATTTCGTGACTGCTGTCACCATCTGCAGTGATCATGGAGCCCAAGAAAGTAAAATCTCTCACTGCCTCCATTTCTTCCCCTTCTATTTGCCAGGAGGTGATGGGACCAGTGGCCATGATCTTAGTTTTTTTGATGTTGAGCTTCAGACCATATTTTGCGCTCTCCTCTTTCACCCTCATTAAAAGGTTCTTTAATTCCTCCTCACTTTCTGCCATCAAGGTTGTATCATCAGCATATCTGAGGTTGTTGATATTTCTTCCGGCAATCTTAATAAAACACAATGCTTAGGGTGAGAAATCCAGCACTGACTGGGACTGAGTGCAGGGCACAGCTGGCTTAAATAGCCAGGGACTGACCAGAGGGGCTAATTTTTCCTCCTTCTGCTCCCTGAGCCACACGGCCCTGCTCACCCACGATGGGCTGCAGTTGCGGAGGAGCCCCAGCAGTGAGCATGGCTGGTGGAAGAGGAAGGGACATGTGCCCCTGCCCTCTGCTGAAGCCCAAAGTCCACCCAGCATGGCCATGCCAGACCGCAACCACCTCCCCTTCCAGCAGCCACTAGGCAGTCCTTACACGGCCTTCTCACTTCCTCCTCCTGGTTGGTAAGCTTGGAGGTGCGGGGGGTTGCAGAGCTACCAGCGCTGGCGTAGTAGCTCTGTGGGGCAGAGCACCCAGGAGAGTGAGGTCATAGGAGGGAGAAAGTGAGGTGGCGGTGGCAGTCAGGGTGGCACACAGTGGGAGGGGAAGCAATCGTAGCAAGGAACATCAGAAATAGACACAGGGCCCCCTCAATGCTGACAAATTTGCTATACTTACTACATTTTTCCTCTGAGCAGTTTATCTCCCTCTCTCTCTCTCTCTTTCTCTTTCTCTTTCTCTTTCTCTCTGTCTCTCCTCATTTTGCTGCCAAGGGAAATTTACACTAAAATATTCAGGCATATCCAGCTGAATTATAAATGCTGAGCAATACTGGAATAGAAGCTGCTCTTCTGGTAAGAGGACCATAATGTATTAATAACCCTGACTATAAACAGAAGCAGTTCACTGTCCGTGAGCAGTGCCTATTGTTAATGCTAAAGCAAATTGCATTTATACATACCTGCAAAATCTCATCTAGTTTAAATAAAGATGAACAATTATAATTCTGGACCAAACATTGTCCGCTCTAAATTCCTATTGCCCATTTGAAGCAGAGCTCTGAAAGGGTATCATATGATATGCCAAGAGCACTCAGACATAACCTGCAGTGCTTTAGGATTCCATCTTCAACAAGGAGTACTGGTACATGATTTCCATTGTTTCTGCATCTTATCTTGCATCTTTGGATTTCTGTTTTCCTTGATAGCAGACTCCCATCAATCTTTGCAAGAAAGAATAAATTTGCTTCCTTACCTCCTGAGACTGATAGAATAAGATGAATTTTAGTGTAGTCTTATGCTTACTCCTGATACATTATCACTCCTTGTGCTTTCAAGAAGATGGCAGGATGTAATTCATCTTTTCCTTCTTTATAAGGAAACTGTTCTACAAAACGTTGGAATATGCATGTTAAAAAAAATCAGAAAAAGCAACAGCTACATTTGGGCTGGGTATCCCAACTTGGGCAGAACATCTAGACAAAAGGAAAGATCTGGAACATTTTGTTTCATAGGCTTCTCTTAGGGCATTGCTAATGAACACAACAGATTCTAGCAGAAGTTGTAACCACCCATTATGAAGATGGAATATTTATTTACTTCACTTAGATTTATAGCACTTGTCTTGTTACTAAAGCTTGGAATGGGAAACAGCTCTCTCATACCTTATTTATTCTTCAAAGCTGTATTACTTTGGTGCTCAGTCTATGGCATCTCCGCGGAGCCAAAAATGAGAGTTTGTCACTAGGGGAATTTTCACTGTGACCACAGTGCACAGGAAGGTGGAATCCTTCCTTCCTCATCCACGACCCCAGTGGAAATCTCCTCTCTCTCTCTCTCATTCTCTACACACACACACACACACACACTCCACACATGAGTGATACCTTAAATCAGGCTTCCTCAAACTCAGCCCTCCAGATGTTTTGAGACTACAATTCCCATCATCCCTGACCTGCTAGCTAGGCATCATGGGAGTTGTAGGCCAAAAACATCTGGAGGGCCGAGTTTGAGGAAGCCTGCCTTAAAAAAATTATCCCCTTTGCATCATTGGGAGTCCCCCCCCCCAAGATTAATAGCAGAGTGGGTGGGGGCAGCCAAGGGTTACATAACACCAGACTCGCCTGACAGACGTTTACTGCTCAGCTGTGGATAACTGATTTAATGGACTATCTCCTCCTACTGAAGAACTGTTCAGTTGTCTGGACTGAATTATGATTTGCTTCCTCTCATTGCAAATATGCTGAAGCAAATGGCCCAAGTTTAGTGAATATTGACATTTTTGCATGTGAATATTGCCACCCTCAGACAAGTTATATTTCAGACATACACTGGTAAATTCTTGCATAATTCATTTTTACATATCCAAAAAGTGGGGAAATCTGTATCTGTTTTGCTGGTGTATGTAGCATTCGTTTAGGACTCTCAAAATACACATGTCAAGGTCAACTGTTGCTGCCTTTTTGCATTTTGCTATCGTTAATTTTTGAATCATTTTGATTATCTTAAACATTTGTTTATGTCCCCTTTCTTTCATCTATACCCTTAATCCCCTTTAAAAAAAACAACAACTCAGAAAGGTTTGTGACCTTGCGTTAATTTCAGTAGCGCAATAGTCTGTTCTTTCAGAACAGTGTAACTTGTTTGCAGAAGGAATTTGTCTTTTTCAGGTGTACATAATGTGATAGTCAGCACTGACTTCTGTATATCCAAAAGGCTGGAAAGAGCAAACCTCTTTCTACCCTGTGCTGTATTCCATGTCACCCTCATCATCATTTTCCCAAACACAAAAAGGCAGGGAATGGGGTTGTTTGGTTGGGCAGGGGAGGAGACAGCTAGTTTTGCTTGTGTGTCTGCTGAATGATTTGTAACAGCTGAGCTAGTGCACTCCTCCTGCTGGTTGCATAGGATAAAATAGTCTTGTTGCTGTGACAACGCTGCTGATCCTGTTAACTGGCTTAATCGCAGGGAGCTGAGTAGTGGAAGGTAGTTGCTACAGGGCTGGATGCTGGCATGTCATCTCTACCTTCCACTCCTTTTGCTGCTAGATAATTACCCTGTGCTTGGAGGGTTTGTCAGCCTGATTCAAAGCACATTCAAAGCACATGGCTTCCCCCAAAGAATCCTGTAAACTGCACTTTACCTCTCACAGGGCTTATGGTTCCCAGGATTTCAGGGGGAGGCAACATGTTTTAAAGCATCGTGTGTATGCCGCCATAGTCAGGATGTTTGGCATATATTCATTTGCAGTGCTATTTTTCTAGAAAAAGAGGTGCCGGAACTCACCATGAACTCCCTCATACTCTTAGAATGGTAATGGCACCCACCTGAGAGGGGCTGGAACTGAGTTCCGGCGAGTTCTGGCTGGAAAAAGGCCCTGTTTATTTGTTCCGCAATGAAAGAAGAAAATACATCTGATTAAAAAAAATTACCTGGTCTGCTTGTTGTTGTTCAGTCATTCAGTCGTGTCCGACTCTTCGTGACCCCATGGACCAGAGCACGCCAGGCACCTGGCCTGCTAGTACCATGAAATTATTAAAGCAGATTCATTCTTCAGATTACATACATATATATAGATATATGGGCGAGGAGCCAAGAGACGGGCCTGCTTGCCTCCCGGGGCGGCTGAGGCGGCTCTGTAGCCTCCTGAGCGACGGGCTGACCGCAATGGAGCTCCTCGAAGAAGATCTTACATGCCCCATTTGTTGTAGTTTGTTTGGGAAAAAGGCCCTGTTTATTTGTTCCGCAATGAAAGAAGAAAATACCTCTGATTACAAAATAACTTCTGTCTGCTTGTTGAATTGTTCAGTCATTGTCGTGTCTGACTCTTGGAAGGGACTTGGCCAGGCACCTGGGAAATGCCATGAAATTCGGAATGTAATTTGGAGACATATATATAGTCTATGGGCGAGGACTCTTCAAATGCCCCGGGGCGGCTGAACATGTCGGAAGGAAACCACTGTGACAGGGGAGCCCTCACATAACTTCTGTAAGAAATGTTTGGAAGGGACTTGGGAGGGAAATGCTCGGAATGTAATTTGGAGACAGTCTCTCTTCAAATGCCCAACATGTCGGAAGGAAACCACTGTGACAGGGGTTAACAACCTGCAAGTCAACTATTCCCTCAAAGGTATTGTAGAGAAATATAACAAGATTAAGGTAACCTCCAAGATGCCTGTGTGTAAAGTACACAGTGGTCAGCCTCTCAACATTTTCTGCCAAACAGACACACAGTTGATATGTGGTATCTGTGCAACTCGAGGAGATCATATAAAGCATGTGTTTTGTTCTATTGAAGATGCTTACTTTCAGGAAAAACTTGCTTTTGAAACATTGTTCCAGGGTTTTGAAACATGGCGTTGTGGGGATGCACTTTCTCGGCTAGACACCCTGGAAGCCAGCAAGCGCAAAGCCCTCCAGATGCTGACAAAGGACTATGACAGAGTAAAAGATTTCTTTGAGAAATTGCAGTATACACTGGAACAAAAAAAGAATGAGATACTTTCAGATTTTGAGACAATGAAGCTTGCGGTCATGCAGGCATACGATCCAGAAATTAATAAACTGAACACTGTTATACGAGAACAACGAAGCGCTTTTAATATTGCCGAAGCCTTTAAAGAGGTGTCTGAACCCATTGTGTTTTTGCAACAGATGCAAGAATTCCGAGAGAAAATCAAAGTGATCAAGGAAACCAAATTGCCTTGTCTTACTGTCAGCATCAATTCCACAATGAAAGGATTTGATACAAGCCAGTGAAAATAATTTAAGCTTGCTGATGTGGGCAAACTTTCTTTACCTCAGGAAAAAAGTACTTTTAACTTGGCATTTTCTCCATTTTCTTTACATAAGTTTATTGTGATTGTTTTGCTTTCCTTCCTTATACTTGCTGTCACACAGATTTTTTTTTTTATGGACTTTCTATCTAACACTCTCCAGCACTGGAAAATACTTATATCTGCATTTGGCACAGGTTATCTGGCAGACACAGCAGAGATGGCAGATCATGCTATCATCTACTGGGAGAAGATGACTGATTGTGCTGCCACTCTAAGTGAAAAATGTGTCAATTACACCCTTGTGATGTTGGATAATATTGCCCAATTTATGTGCAAATACAAAATTTTGTAACTTCTACCCTTGTATAATAAGAAAAGTATGTTCAAAGTGATTACTTTGGAAGCTTTTTAAAAGGTGATTAAGCTATATATATATATATATATATATATATATATATATATATATATATATTCATACTTCTTCACGATTTCCTAATCTTTCCTTTATTGGGATAGCAGCTGTAGAGAGCCCTGGCTCTTAACCACAGTGTGTTCTTCTTGGGAGATGTAGCATCTGGGGAAGTGAGAACAAAGAACAAGAGGCCTGGCCTGGGCTTAGTTACAGAACTCGGCAAAAGGTTTTGGTTCCTTGCACACACACGCGCGCGCGCACACACACACACTGGATTTAAAAAGGGAGGGGACAATTACCCCAAACTGGGTAGAGAGATCTGTCCTCCCCTGGGTCATTCCATGGTAACTCACGTTACATTTGACTTATGATTACAACAATTAAGTAATATCTAAACATAGTAAATGAGAAGCAATCTTGAATAAAATAATTGTGTATATAATACATACCTGGTTATTATAAAAGCTTATTACCTTTTTCATATTAATTTCAAAATATTAAAAATAAAAATTATTTTTGTGTGGTAACTCACGTTACATGAATTGGACAGCTTAATTTTATGTACCCACGTTTTTTCTTTTTCCTCCTCTTACGAGGAATTTAGAAAAAAACTTTTTAGGTAATAGTATTACAGAAACCTTGCCTTTCATAGCATAGTGGTCAGGCATTTCAAATTTCAATGGTTATTAATTGAATAACTTTTCTCATGGTAACTCACGTTACATAATATGGTAACTCACGTTACTTTTCAAATAATAATTTCATGCATTGGAATTTTATGAAGGTAAATAATTATTTTCTTGTCACTTAGGAAATTTTGACAAATATTTATTTAAACATGAATGTTAGAGACAGTTTAGAATCTATAATAGCCTCTTGAATTAACCATAGTAGGTGGGGAAATTACGCCAATGACTTTAGATCGGATGTAAAATATTTCATCAGCAGGCATGGGCCATGTCCAGAAATTTCCAGTTCTTTTCATAGCACTAACTTTGTACTCCTGCTGCTCTTCAACAATTTTAATGTCTTTCACAGTTCCTGGAAAAACATTTCCCTCATAACTCACTTCTACCCAAGATCCAAGCTTAATATCAGCAGGAACTGTTGAACTTGCAACAGTAGGAAGGTTAGAACTAAATGAAGGTAGAACTCCCACTTCATAGGTCTGCTTAGTTACTGCATCACTATTTTTAGAAAGTATGGAGCAAATAGGTTTGTGTTCCAGAATCTTAATATGGTGCATCTTTGATATGGCCTTCACTGGCTGTGCACTTTTGAAAATATTCATTGTATTCAGCGTAGCGTTTCTTTTAATGATTTGGCCTGGTGTGATCTCCACTACTTTCACCGTAGAGACTTTGGCTGCTGTGGTGACAAACTGAGTGGCATTGAAAACTATTTGCTTTCTTGCTCTCACTGCATTCCAAACTTGACGCTTAATGGTCCCTCCTATGCCATCAACTGGGCCTTTGCCATGTGATGTAGCAAAGTAGTTCCACCTTATTTTCTTCATATGAATGAAGGAATAGCAGTAGTGAATTATCTCACCACTGTGAGAAACTCATGTAAGTGAAGTTCACATTTCTACAGCAGTTAGGTCAGCCATTAGTAGCTTTCCCAACTTCTTGCTCTCAACAACTGCCAAAGTAGAACAAATCGTGAGTTTTTCACAATACTATATAATAGGTTCCATATAGAATTTTCCTTTCTGTTTTGAAGCTTCAATACTTTTCTGCTTCTGTTAAATATTTATTACTGCTGTGTAATGTCTCCATTTCTTGATGCATTATTGGGCCTTGGAATTCTGATTTGCATTAATGCTAGGCAGTGAACACAATACCTATAAAGCACATTCAAAGCACATTATTTCCCTCAAAGAATTCTGGGCACTGTAGTTTGCCCCTTACAGAGTTATAATTCCCAGCAACCCTTAACAAACTACAGTGTCCAGAATTCTTTGAAGGGGAATATTGTGCTCTGAATGTATATCCTGTAGGCAGCCAGTTGGGTTTGCCCACAGTATCTCTGTATTTCAGATTCTTCAAGGCTGAATATAGACAGACAAACAGACAGACAGACCTGGTGGCATTGTGTTCATTTAAGTGCCACATTTAAAATATTAGAAATGTCTAATGAAAAACAATCTATTCTTGCATTCCAGATTACAGTGTTTCGCATGGGATCAGAAGGACACCAAGATATTGACCTGGCCATCTTGACAGCTTTGCTAAAAGGTAATAGTGTTTTCTGCACAGAAAGTCCTTGACAAATTCACACACATTTCTTCATTCATCAGTCCTGCATTGTATGATGCCTAAGTAGCAAACTTTTAGTATCCCAAGGTATGGTCTGAAGGTGCAAAAGGTCGCCCCTAAGCGGGTCTGGGACTGGTCAGTATCTGGATGGGTGCTTGCCTGAGAACTACCGGTAAGTGGGCAATGCCTTCCATGTCCACTTGGTTCCATTATTGGGGAAAGATGGGAAATGGGTAAAAGGTAAAGGACTGGATGTTTGACTGGATGTTTACCGGTAAGTCCAGTCAAAAGCGACTATGGCGTGTGGCGCTCATCTCGTTTTCAGGCCAAGGGAGTCGCCATTTGTTCACAGATAGCTTTCCAGGTCATGTGGTTAGCAGGACTAAACCGCTTCTGGCGCAATGGAACTCTGTGACGGAAGCCAGAGCACATGGAAACGCCATTTACCTTTCTGCCGCAGCCTATTTATCTGCCTATTTATCTACTTGCACTGGTGTGCTTTCAAACAGCTAGGTTGGCAGGAGCTGGGGCAGATAAATGGGTGCTCACCCCGTGGCGCAGATTTGAACTTCTTCTAATCAGCAAGACCAAGAGGCTCAGTGGTTTAGACCACAGCGCCACCCGCAACAAATATTTTTACCCTGGAAAAGCAGAGACACCTCAGATCAGATTAATTTTCATTATGTTAACATCATGAGAGCATATGATTGATATTATTGTGAATCAGGAATCTGGTGGATAACAATCTGGCCAATGTGCAGCAAAATATTTTATGGCTCCAAAGCAAACACAAAGGCAGTACCAGATTCAAAGTCACATAAATCCAGAGCTAGCTGTTCAAGAGATCCAGAATGTGAGTCAGGCCCATATGCCATGGTTAGGATTGAATTGCCATGGTTAGGATTGAATTGCAATCGGTGAGAATTACAGGAACAAATGTAAGGCTTCCGTTTGGGGTTTGGATTGACAGACTGATGCTGTCAATCTGGTACCTCCTGAATGCTTGCTTCTGAACCATTGTATAATATTTACTCAAACTGCATTTTTGTGATATTATTACTGCAAAACAGATGCTCTGTTGGGCAAGAGGTAGTAAGTGAAAGTCTGTAGTCCCTTCTGCAGTTTCAAGGGACCCATCAGTATATGGAAAACAGCACTCACAGCATAGGGGACCAAATAATTATCTAGCTGCATGGGATGGTGGTCTTGGTTTTCCAAAATAGAAGCAGAATCAACAAGAGAGTTTGTGCACCTTTTGGTTGTCTTTTATTACAATAGGTAATAATTATTTATTTGACATGACAGATAAAAGCAATTCAGTGTTCTATGCAATATGTTTCACTCATTTAGCTAAAAATGACCAGAAGGGCCTTTTTCTTTCTGTTCATCCATTCTCTTCATGAACTCACAGTCCATTAAGAAATTATTTGGATTTTTTGTTAATAATAATAATCCTACAGAACTCCCTTCAATATGTGTTTTGAGACCCAGTGGTGCTCCATTTATAGCTCTCTTGTCATGTTAGGGTCTCATCCCTGCTGAGTTACAAGAAGGGCCACCATCCTAGTAGAGGGTTGTTATTACTTTATTATTATTCCCCCAGTCTTTTCCCCAACATGATTTGCAAGGCTGCCCAAATCCTTACAGCATCTGTCCTGTTAATATCTGGAGAGCAGCACGCTGGGTGATGCCTGTGTTTTTCCGTTGCTGCAGTCTGATCCGCTGTTGTGCTCACTGGAGCATATTGCTAAGCTTACCTGCACCGGATGCTTCCTCTGCGTTCCTCCTCGCTTGTAATTGTGCCGTGAATGATGCTCAGAAGGCTTCCGTCCTGCAGCTGCTGAGCACATTTTCTCCCATCCTCTTTATGCAAGGGGCAAGGAGTGTCAACCATGAAATGATTGTATGATTGCTTTGAAACTAAAGTGCAGGACATTAGCATAGCACAGTATGTGGAACTGAGAGGTGGGCATTTTTGCATTCTATAAAAACCAGAACAGCACAGCACAGCAAAGAAGCCTGTCCCTCTCCCCACCCCCCACATCATGGCACAGAAGCCAGAGCAAGGAGAGGTCGATCTGGAAGATCCTAACTACGGTAGTAAAATAGGCTGATGGCTCCCGGCAAGTGGCTCAGGTGGAGATGAAGAATGTGGAGGAGCTTCACTTCTTTACAAGTGGATACTGTGCATAGAGTTGTATTGTTGAGTCTTTGATAAAAAGGCAGAAAGCATTTGCTAAAGAATCAGGATTGCAATTATACTTCTTACCTTATATCCTAAACAAAACTATTTTGGACCCTACACAGCTGGACAGAACTACTTTTTATTCCTTGCTTTTGCAGGAGAGGGATTTCCTCGCCATTGTATGCCTTCAATCAAATTGGATATGCTATTTAAAAAACAAACAAAAATGAATACATTGTGGAATAAACCAGAGATTAGATTAGAATGCATCCATAGTGCCTGATGCTTAATAGAAACATGAAGAAGAAGAAGCAAAGATTGTGGTTTGCTCTGTCATAACAGGAGTATGATGCAAATCCACCCCAGAGGCACAAGGTAGAAAAAGCAGCTTTTTAGCACAGATAGACAAGTGAAGGGGGTATCCTAGCAACAACAAAGAAACCATGTGATGTTGATAGAGCATTTTTTTTTCTTGATAAGGTTTCATTCCTCTTGAAGTCTGAAGGGAATGTAAAACAGAGAATCAAAGAGCTTCCTGCCCAACAGAATTTCCAGATGATTGACTAATTTAAATATGAAGAGGAAAATAATGTAGAGCTCATGTCTGTGAAATTCTGTTATATCTGCTCTAATCATCAAATCATAACTTTGAGTAATACATAGGAGATCTATGCCCTAGTAGCACTTGTGAAATTTCTTGGCCACCACTCCTTTAACAGTTCCTTCTTGCTTCAACAAACAGTTTCTGATTGAAACCAGCTGATGGCACTTTTCTTTTACATAATATTTACTTATTTGTGTTTTGTTTCTTTTGAATATATTTTATATTGCATATAAAATATGCAAAATAAAAGAATCAAGGTGGTGTTTACCACAAATCAAAACAATAAAAATAATAGCAGTATAGAAAGACTGAAAAAAATACACCAGAGTTCATCAGGAATCTCAGCTAAAGCATCCATGACAGATAGCCATCCAACCTCTGCTTTAAAACCTCCAGCGAAGGAGAGTCCACACCCTCCTGAGGAGGCTGTTCCACTGTTGAACAACTCTTACTGTCAATCTTCTTTCTTGTAACTTGATTCCTACCCTCCAGAGCAGGAGAAAACCAACTTGCTCCCTCTTCATGTGACGGCCCTTGAGATATTAGAAGATGGCTATCATATCTCCTCTCAGTCTCCTCTTTTCCATGCTAAACAAAGCCCTGAATAATTACATCTATGATCTTTAGGCTGATGGGAAGTACCTCTGACTAAGTAAATATCTGGTTCCAGACTCCAGCCCTCTCCTCTCCCGGCTGGCCCCTTCCCCTTCCTCCCCATGGGAGGTGTGGCTGCTCTTCATGGGGGGGGGGGCTCTCTCCGTTCCCCTCAGCGGGCCAGGGGGCAATTCCCTGACAATGTCTATATGAAACACTGTGCTGAAAGTGCATTGCTCTACAAATGGGCAGTTCACAGGATCTGTACCAGCCACAAAGGGAGTTAAGCTAGGTTGTGTCCTAGCTCCCACAGTGTTTAATTTATATATAAATTATATTGTCCATTTGCAGGATGCTGCCAAAGGGAACAGCTGGCTGTGAATTACAAAAAAACTAAAGCCATTGCGTTTTCAAGAAACTATATTGCCCATAGATGGTATATGGATAATCAGTTGATGGAACAGGATAAAGTCTTTAAATACCTCGGCCTTATTTTCCAGTCAACAGGGTCATGGGGGGCACATCAGAAATATGCAAAGCAAAAAGCTTCACAAAGTGCCAAAATTCTGACACACTTTTTCCATACAAAAGGTGGCAATCACATACCATCAGCCCTTGAAGTGTTTAAAGCTAAACTCCTAGCACAGTTATTATATGGGGCTCAGATTTGGACAGGCACTCACCTTGGATCTACAGAAGCTGTTCAATCTAAGTTCCTATGGCAATTTTTTTCTGTTCCATCCTGTGTTCCAAATGCTTCATTGAGCTTAGAGGCTAACCTCCCCTCTGTTGAATTACAGATTTGGCGTAGGACATTTAATTATTGGCTTCGCCTAAATTTAAACCCCACTGGTCTACTACCCTTAGTATCATGCAAGATTGTCATGAGATCTCTTGGACTAAAATTGTCAACCAAAAGCTTTACTTTTCTGGTTTATCACCACAACAGTTATTAACACTGGACTTCAGTAAAGCAAATAATTTAATTAGACAGTGCCAGTATGATATCGAGTTACAGAATAATCTGGCCACAATAAGGAAATTTTGTCCATGGTATGATTATTTTCCACCTAGTCATTTTGACACTTTGGCACCCTATTTGCAAAATTTAACAATTCCAAAATACAGATGCGCTTTCACTTTTGCAAGATTGAATATGCTGCCTTCAGCTGTATTTGAGCGTCGATTTCAAAAAAATCCACAGGAGAAACAGTTATGTCCCTGTGGAGATGGCAGTAGTGGATCAGGAGCTCATGTGCTTCTGGCTTGCACTCTACACAGAGTGTGTAGATGTCTCATCTAGTTAAGGTTAGAAAGCAAATAAGTTAGTAGCATCTAACTTGTTCCAGTAAAATGTATCATTACAAACTTTAGCTACTTTAGAGAGTGGGAATAGTTAAGTTTCTTTTTTATTATTATTATTATTATTATTATTACACAGTAAAGCATGCAAAAGCCCACCCTGGACTCTCACCTGCGTTGTGTTTCTGTCTTCTGCTCACATCCCATGACTTTGTATTAAATAACATACACTCCCCCCCCCCATCTTTTTGTATAGGCGCAAATGCATCTGCTCCAGATCAACTGAGTCTAGCATTAGCCTGGAACAGAGTAGACATCGCTCGCAGCCAGATTTTTATTTATGGGCAACAGTGGCCGGTACAGTATATATACACCTCTAATATCATAATTTTCAGTTTAATGTGGGCAGGGGAAATCATTTTTAAAAGGGATTTTCTTCTTAAAGGAAATGTTGCCATCTAGTGGCTTCTGTTGTCTTTAGCATTACAGGTAAGGAATTTATTTGTTCCAAAATGTGCAGTTGGGCAATACTTTTATTAGGGCCATCTAAAATGTCACAAAACGTCAAGTAAGAACTCTTTGTCAGGCTGGATGTTACCCAGAGTAAGAAGCAGGTGGAAACAGCACAAACAAGCAACAAAGAACAAAATGTTGGCTAGAAGTTGTAGCCAGAATGTTTGTATACCTGAAGGAGCATTTCATAGAATCATAGAAGAGTTGGGAGAGACCACAAGGGCCATCCAGTCCAACCCCCTGCCAAGCAGGAAACACCATCAAAGCATTCCTGACATTTCCACCCCATCGTTCAGCCCAGACACTGAGGTCCAGCTCCAAGGGCCTTCTGGTGGTTCCCTCACTGCAAGAAGCAAAGTTACAGGCAGAGGGCTTTCTTGGTAGTGGCGCCTGCCCTGTGGAACGCCCTCCCATCAGATGTCAAGGAAATAAACAACTATCTGACTTTTAGAAGACATCTGAAGGCAGCCCTGTTTAGGGAAGTTTTTAATGTTTGATGTTTTATTCTGTTTTTAATCTGTTGGGTGCCGCCCAGAGTAGCTGGCGAAACCCAGCCGGATGGGCAGGTTATAAATAATAAATTATTCATTCATTCATTCATTCATTCATTCATTCATTCATTCATTCCACAAGCAGTAGCAGTGGGCAGGAGGGCATCCCTCACCTGAGTTCACATCATCACTGCTGTTACCCAGGTCAGGGTGGTGCAAAGACAGTGGCAGAGCTGTCTGGGTGCATGTGCATTGTGCCAACCTCTCCTCTCCCTCCCCCCCCACCTCAGAGTAAGCTGCAGCAACCCAAACAACAGGTTGCAAGTGCTCACAACAGGTGAGCACAACAGCTCCACAGACCATTACTGGCCATCAGTCTCAGGATGGAGATTGTGAATAGGTTGGGATTGTTTCTGCAATGTGCTACCAGTCTCAGATCACACCTATGATTCTGAGACAAAGAAGCAGTAATTGAACCCATTTTTGGAAACAAAAAACCTATCCATTGCCCAGATCTGTCTCCAAACCCTTCTGGCTAGGCAGACAGCCAAAGAAAAGAGAAACATGGCAGTCTTTAGATTACCAAAGTTGGAAATGAATATTGAGTCTGCCTGCCATGTGCCTTTTTACTCCTGCTCTCTGCCTAATTGGGAACCTTTGGGCAGGATGCAACTCACTTGTGTGCACAAAATGAGGTCCCCTTGGGCAATGGGAGTCCGTCCCCCCCCCCCGCCCTCCCATGCCCACAACCTGTCCATGCCCTAAATCTGCTCTGGAGGTTTGGAGTAAACCCCAAAAGAGGTAAAGGAGGTGCAGGAGAGAAGAGAGGGGGAAGTCTCCTGGTGTGAGGGGGCACCTCTTCCTCACTTAGCACAAATGTTTTGCTTAAGGCTACAGATCATTCCATCATCATCCTCATCATTAGTAAGCTTGCTTGTTTTGTTACATATTCATATAAATCACATTGTTTTGTCTTTCATCCATTTTTAAAAAAATCATATTATTATTCCCATTCAACTTCTTTCTTTGTGACAGCTGTAATTTTATTTTCTCAGAATGTCCCATGATTGTGTTGAAAAGTCATTACATAAACATGGAATGTTTTGCTGGAATCTGCCTTTAAGATGCCAGAAGAGGTGTGAAACTGACCGTATTTCTTCTCTCTACTAAAGCTGGGCATTCACCTTGATGTCTGTATCAAACTCACCATGAAGACAGTCTGACTGGCTTATTTCCTGTTTTAGGTGGGATCCCTTGAGCAAGCCATGTTGGATGCCCTCGTGTTGGACAGAGTAGATTTTGTAAAATTGCTCATAGAGAATGGAGTAAGCATGCACCGTTTTCTCACCATCTCCAGACTAGAGGAATTGTACAATACGGTAGGGCTAAACTAAACCAATTTTTCTGTCTGTCTGTTGATTTTGCTTGTTTGCTTCAACTTCCAACAAGCTAGTGCACAGAACCTCCACCAATGGGGCTACTTTGGCCCACCAGACTGTTTTCCCCAAGCCGCACCAAGCAGCCCTATGATGTCAGGCCTCACTTTGTGTCATGATGCCTCGGATTTTTCCAAACTGAAGGTGTTTATTTCCAATTCCAAGTTTTAGTGTTGGCACCGAGTAGTAATGTGGGTCCATTTACTTATTTTCATTTTGTTTGTTGACAGGTAGCTAAAAATAGTCATTTCATGCAGTGCTTTGGGGATATCTGTATGCAAAAAGCATCCCTCCTCCCTTTGACAAATCTTTATTTTGATCGTGACAGTATTTATATTAATCCAGAATAAAGGTGGTATAATGTAATGGCAGATAAAAGCCTATGAACTTGTACCTCCCTCTGATGAAAACCTACAGTGTATATATAAGTGCCATCTGGCCAGTACATCTGCCCATTCAAGGGTCAGATATTTGTAAAAGATGAACACTATAAAAATTGCCATGCTGTTGATGGTTTAGGAAACCATACCAAACATCTGTGTCATCTGTATTTTGTTTCAAATTACTTCTTTTTGATGGGTTAAAGCTATTTGGTCCTCTGTTGTCCTTCATTTTCAGAGACATGGACCATCCAACACTTTGTATCATCTTGTCAGAGATGTCAAAAAGGTAAGAGTCCAACATGTGGACAGTGGCTTGAAGGTAATGCTGTGGCTGCTTCTATCTTGTCCTTAGAGACAGCCCCTGTTTTGCATGAGCTTTCAGTACGAGCCTTCTCCTGTCTCCTGTCTTCAGTTGTGCAGTGTGTGTCTGTACAATGCAGTTAACTGGGCTGCTCTTTTAGATGCTTTGAGATAGTGCTTTCGCTGGCGGAATTGCAGGTGTTTTTCATGCCATGTGGATTTATGCTGTTAGCTGTATTTTTTATATCCACCACTATGTTGGAGGATGCTGATTTTCCATGTTGCGGGCCAGTGCTGGACATTGCAAAGTATATAATTTTTGTTCTGGATCTTGAATCACTGCAACATTTTCAATTTCATGTGCTATAAAATTTCTTATTTCCATTAAAAAAAAAAAGAACAGTGCAGTTTTAACATTAAACTTTGTCTTTAACCCAGAATCCGTACTTGAGCTTGTGTCAGATGGGACTAAAGGGACTATAGAGCAACTAGTGGGTTAAAAAAAACCACTTTATAAAAAACATTAAGCAGGGAGCATGGTATCAAAAATTGGGTAGATAAAAGTTTCTTTGTATTGTCAATGATACAAAGAATGAAATGAAAACTGGCACCAATTTCTCTTCCCTAAAGATGGCATAAATTGATGGCAATCTATGATGGTGTGCAGTAGTGGGAGGGCAATGACTCTGCATAAAATTTGTAAAAGTAGTGGGGTATCTAGTACCTGGATGCTTTCCAACACACCTGACCAGACTCCTTTATAGCAGGTAAAGGTAAAGGGACCCCTGACCATTAGGTCCAGTCACAGACGACTCTGGGGTTGCGCACTCACCTTGCTTTACTGGCCAAGGGAGCCAGTGTTTGTCCGCAGACAGCATGCCGGTAACTAAGCTGCTTCTGGCGAACCAGAGCAGCGCACAGAAATGCCGTTTACCTTCCCGCCGGAGCGCTACCTATTTATCTACTTGCACTTTGACGTGCTTTCGAACTGCTAGGTTGGCAGGAGTATCAAAGATGAAAGTTCCAGCTCTGGACATTTACACTTCTGCATCAGAAGGTACATCCATGGGTTCAAGAGACTGAGTGAAACATAGATTCAAAATGTGCTGTGTTTTAGCAGTAAGAGTTAAGTGATTCCCTAGAAAGCAGAGAAACAAAAGGAATTTGGGAACAAAAGAGTTTCAGAAGTTTGAAAAAAAATGCCTGGAGATGTTTGAAGATGGTGTGAATGGGTTCTGCTCTGTTGATAATCGCCTTTACGCTGTCATTTATGAAGTAACTGAAATTAAGGAGCCTTGGAATATCATTTGAAAAATTCTGAAAGATCATTTACATCACTTCCGTTGTTCTCAAGCATAAATCCCTTGGATGTACAGTAGTACCTGAATGGAAGCCAGAAATAATTATTTAAACTTTTCTGCTTCTCTGTTCTTTTTCTGTGAGTTGCAAGCAAGTAGCACAGTATTTGTACTCAAGTGTGTGATCATTTTTATGCCGTTTACTTATTTTGGAAGCACCTTTATCCTCTGTCCCCAGCCCCTTTCAAAAACACTTTTCAAAATGCCAAGCCCCCTTTGTTATGTCAGATACTGAGACTATTTCAGGGAAGCTACATTATGTATTTTCACAATAAATAATTCAAACTTCTGTATGTCATTTTTCCTCCCAGAAATGTTTTCATAAACTAAAGGAGCTTTCATAAATACATTATGCTAGGGGTTGGAAACCAGTGCGGTGTAGTGGTTAAGAGTGGTAGACTCGTAATCTGGTGAACCGGGTTCGCGTCTCCGCTCCTCCACATGCAGCTGCTGGGTGACCTTGGGCTAGTCACACTTCTTTGAAGTCTCTCAGCCCCACTCACCTCACAGAGTGTTTGTTGTGGGGGAGGAAGGGAAAGGAGAATGTTAGCCGCTTTGAGATTCCTTCGGGTATCAAAGCCAAACTCTTCTTCTTCTTCTTCTTCTTCTTCTTCTTCTTCTTCTTCTTCAACATAGTTTTTTAATGTCCAAGCAGCAGAGTAAACTCTGACTGGAATTAGTGAACTCTCACTGCAGAAACCAATAGCAATATCCCAGAAATAGCTTTAACAAGAAATCTTAGCACATTAGGAGTTGCCCTTTTATTTTATGTAAATTGTAAGAAAGAAATGTGTTACAATATATTGGGTGACTTACAGCACTCCCATACATGAGCAATGACATTCACTCCTCCTCTGACAATCTATCAGGGAGCCTGACATCGATTTAAATGGAATGTCATTCTAGAAAATAGCCTTTTAATGGAAAGTAATATTATTTTGACAGTCAAATGGTTCACAGTGCATGACTGAGACAGATGACTCTTCTGAAGTAGGTGTTCTGATTCTGATGCATTTTAAAGCCTGGTAGCTAAACCATAATCTTTTGGGATCTAAGGTATAAAATTTAAATTGTTGAAGTATGTCTGCAGAGGCATTAATTCTCTGTGTCTGCCTGATTTCACTGTATATTAAGTTTAAATATTAAGTCTGATGAGTAATTTAAATGTGTTCATATTGGTGGCATTTTGCAGTATTTGCAAATTAAATAGCCAAATATGAGGAAATGTAAGGCAGTAAATGACAGTATGCAAGCTTCAAAAAGCTTAAGGATAGTTTAGGATTTCCGTGAACCTCCTTATTACACTGTAGTAAGGAAAGGGAGACCAAGTAAGGCAGGGCTCTGCAAGCAGCCAGTCTCCACATCAAACCAGTGTAATTTTGGGGTAGTATGTTGCCCTTTTGCAATAGCTACGGCAATTTTAATTTATTACACAGCTTCACAATACCATCCTGAGAAGGCACAACATTCAGATAACTAAATGAAAAGGATACTTCAGAGGATATTGCTGTGTGGGGAGGACAAGGAAAGGCTACCTGTGCCAATGTTTGAGACTTAAACAAAAGCCACTAAGCTTCATGGGTGAGTGATCCCAGACCAGCTTTGGATTCCAGCGGGATCTCTTGAATGCTGGGTGATGTTTCAATTAGTTTGTGGGAAAGAAGAGCTGTTTACCCTTTAGACCCCCTCAGCTTCCTTAATAAAGGCAATCTCTCTCATACGGGAATATCAGTAGCCTCTACTTATTAAGCTGGCAAAGGATTTGATCTAAAATGACTATACTTGCCACACTGATGTTTTAATGATCAGCCAAAGGAACAAAAGGGGAAAGTAAATAGTGCCCTCTAATGTTCATATAATAAACATTTCCAGTTTTTAGTTTTTCAGGGACACAGTTTAGAAGGTGATGCTTGCCGCCAACACTCTTATGTCTTATCAGTTCATACCCTCCAAGTAAGTCTGACTGGTCCCAGAACAATAGGACTGAGATTGCAGCAGTCTGATTGGTCCCAGAACAATAGGATTGAGATTGCAGCAGTCTGATTGGTCTGCAGGAGCCACCCAATCCAGCTCCAGGTGGAAGTGAATCCGCACTCTGATTGGCATACAGGAGTATCCCGGAATTAGCCAATCACGTGGGGCCCATTGTGTAAATAGTGTATATAAAGCAAACGTTTTGGGGGAACTGCATTCCTCACTACTATGAGCTGAATAAAGAGCATGAAATTCACACTGGACTCCGAGTATATTTCATAACCCAATTTCCCAGGGACAGTCTCAGAATTATAGAAGCCATCCCAGTTTCTGATTTGATCGCCGCTATGTCTCAGAGAACAATTAAAAGTGGTTTGGGGGGGGGTGCAAAAACGAGTCCTGTTTATCCTAAAAATAAAATCCCTGCACCAAATGAGGAAACAGTGAAGCTGGCTTACAAAGCCCTTCCAATAATTTTGAAGGGAAAAGTCCCCAATCCACTTTAAATTCTTTAATTGCAATGCTTCATTTCTTAGGAAACACATGGAGTGTTTATTCCTTTATTGTAAATGGAAATTTACACTGCAAGGCTTTATATGTCTACTCAGAAGTAAGTCCCACTATATTCAATGATGCTTACTCCCAAGTAACATTGTAAAGACTGGACAGCCTTACACTGCAATCCTAATCAGTTTTACTCAGAACTAAGTCCCACTAAGTTCAATAGTCATAATAAATAACAAGATAAAAAATATTTTTTAATAATTCCAGTGGCACCTTAAAGATCAACTAAATATAAGCTTTCAAGGTATGAGCTTTTGTGTGTAATACACACTTCTTCAGATACTCTGAAGTAGAGGTTGCTTCAACCTTATAACTGTGGATGACAGTAATGGCAGCTGGTTCCACAGGGAAGGGCAAGGGATTTTTAAAGGGATAGATGACCAAAATTAGCTTTAGTATGTATAATGGGACATGAATCCAATATCTCTATTCAGACCAGGTCTCTCCATAGTTTTTAGTTTGGTAATGAGTTGTAATTCAGCAACTTCTCTTTCAAGTGTATTTCTAAAATTATTTTGCAATAAGACAGCCACTAAGATCCTGCACAGAATGTCCTGGGAGACTGAAGTGCTCTCCTATTGGTTTCTCTGTTTTATGATTCCTGATGTCAGATTTATGCCCATTTATCCTTTGGCGTAAAGTTTGTCCTGTTTGTCCAATATAGAGAGCTGAAGGGCACTGTTGGCATTTGATAGCATATATAATGTTGGAAGATGAACAATTAAATAGGCCTGAGATGGTATGTTTGATGTTATTGGGGCCAATAATGATGCTGTCTGGGTGTATGTGGCAGCAAAGTTGGCATCTAGATTTATTGCAGGCTCTTCTGCCAGTGTCCATGTTAAGTCTGGTTGTTGTATTATTGTGTATGAGGAGCTGTTTAAGATTGGGTGGCTTTCTGTAGGCAATGAAAGGTTTTCCTCCCAGAGCTTGGGATAGAGAGCTGTCATTATCTAAGAGATGTTGCAAATCTCTGATGATGCGTTGAACTGTTTAAACTTGAGAGCTGTATGTGATTACTAGCGGTGTTCTATTGTTTTCTCTTTTGGGTCTATCTTGCAGCAGGTTCTCTCTGGGTATCCATCTGGCTTTGTTGATCCCTTTTTTAACTTCATCAGGCGGGTATTTTAGTTCTAAAAAGGTTTGCTGTAGATCTCTTAGGTGAGAGTCTCCTGTCTGTAGAGTTGGAGCAGATGCGGCTGTAACGTAGGGCCTGGCTTCAGTGTATCTGACAAAGTGTGTATTACACATGAAAGCTCATACCTTGAAAGCTTATATTTAGTTGATCTTTAAGGTGCCACTGGAATTATTTAAAAATATTTTTTCACCTTTCATCTTGTTATTTATTATGACTATGACAGATCAACACTGCTATCCTCCCGAATCTCTAAGTTCAATAGGATTTGCTCTCTGGTATGTTCCTGATATGCTGATGACACAACCTTGATGGCAGAAAGTGGGGAGGAATTAAAGAACCTTTTAATGAGGTGAAAGAGGAGAGCGCAAAATATGGTCTGAAGCTCAACATCAAAAAAACTAAGATCATGGCCACTGGTCCCATCACCTCCTGGCAAATAGAAGGGGAAGAAATGGAGGCAGTGAGAGATTTTACTTTCTTGGGCTCCATGATCACTGCAGATGGTGACAGCAGTCACGAAATTAAAAGACGCCTGCTTCTTGGGAGGAAAGCAATGACAAACCTAGACAGCATCTTAAAAAGCAGAGACATCACCTTGCCGACAAAGGTCCATATAGTTAAAGCTATGGTTTTCCCAGTAGTAATGTATGGAAGTTACAGGTAGGTAGCCGTGTTGGTCTGCCATAGTCAAAACAAAATATAAAATCAAAAAATCCTTCCAGTAGCACCTTAGAGACCAACTAAGTTTGTTCTTGGTATGAGCTTTTGTGTGCATGCACACTTCTTCAGATAATGTATGGAAGTGAGAGCTGGACCATAAAGAAGACTGATCGCCGAAGAATTGATGCTTTTGAATTATGGTGCTGGAGGAGACTCTTGAGAGTCCCATGGACTGCAAAAAGATCAAACTTATCCATCCTTAAAGAAATCAGCCCTGAGTGCTCACTGGAAGGACAGATCCTGAAGTTGAGGCTCCAGTACTTTGGCCACCTCATGAGAAGAGAAGACTCCCTAGAAAAGACCCTGATGTTGGGAAAGATGGAGGGCACAAGGAGAAGGGGACGACAGAGGATGAGATGGTTGGACAGTGTTCTCAAAGCGACTAGCATGCGTTTGGCCAAACTGCGGGAGGCAGTGAAAGATAGGCCCAAACAACTACCGCCCAGTCAGCCTGACATCAATACCAGGAAAGATTCTAGAGCAGATCATTAAGCAAACGGTCTGTGAGCACCTAGAAAGGAACGCTGTGATCACTAAAAGTCAGCATGGGTTTCTGAAAAATAAGTCATGTCAGACCAATCTGATCTCATTTTTTGACAGAATTACAAGCCTGGTAGATGAAGGGAACGCTGTGGATGTAGCCTATCTTGATTTCAGCAAGGCCTTTGACAAGGTGCCCCATGATATTCTTGTAAAGAAGCTGGTAAAATGTGGGCTAGACAATGCTACCATTCAGTGGATTTGTAACTGGCTGACTGACCGAACCCAAAGGGTACTCATTAACGGCTCCTCTTCATCCTGGAGAGAAGTGACTAGTGGGGTGCCACAGGGTTCTGTCTTGGGCCCAGTCTTATTCAACATCTTTATCAATGACTTGGATGATGGGCTTGAGGGCATCCTGATCAAGTTTGCAGATGACACCAAATTGGGAGGGGTGGCTAATACCCCAGAGGACAGGATCACACTTCAAAATGACCTTAACAGATTAGAGAACTGGGCCAAAGCAAACAAGATGAATTTTAACAGGGAGAAATGTAAAGTACTACACTTGGGCAAAAAAAATGAAAGGCACAAATACAGGATGGGTGACACCTGGCTTGAGAGCAGTACATGTGAAAAGGATCTAGGAGTCTTGGTAGACCATAAACTTGACATGAGTCAACAGTGTGATGCAGCAGCTAAAAAAGCCAATGCAATTCTGGGCTGCATCAATAGGAGTATAGCATCTAGATCAAGGGAAGTAATAGTACCACTGTATTCCGCTCTGGTCAGACCTCACCTGGAATACTGTGTCCAGTTCTGGGCACCACAGTTCAAGAAGGATACTGACAAGCTGGAACGTGTCCAGAGGAGGGCAACCAAAATGGTCAAGGCCTGGAAACGATGCCTTATGAGGAACGGCTTAGGGAGCTGGGTATGTTTAGCCTGGAGAAGAGAAGGTTAAGGGGTGATATGATAGCCATGTTCATATATATAAACGGATGTCATATAGAGGAGGGAGAAAGGTCGTTTTCTGCTGCTCCAGAGAAGTGTTAGATAAATTAGAGTTCTTGTTATTACCAAAAAAAAAAAAAACACCAAGAACTCTGGCCAGAATTTTCAATACTAGGAATAAATCCTACTCATGAGTTGCAGTCAAATAAAGATATATATTCTGGTAAGAGGCTTGTAAATTCTAACAGAAAAACAGCTTTTTAAAGTCACATACGTATAATTCGTTACAATGTAAAACATGAGAGGTTTAACTCAACAACAAATGATGTATAAGTCCGTAACCAAAAGTATTCAAAAGAGAAGTATTGCAGAGAAGTGGACACAGGGCAATGGATTCAAACTACAAGAAAGAAGATTCCACCTAAACATTAGGAAGAACTTCCTGACAGTAAGAGCTGTTCGACAGTGGAATTTGCTGCCAAGGAGTGTGGTGGAGTCTCCTTCTTTGGAGGTCTTTAAGCGGAGGCTTGACAGCCATCTGTCAGGAATGCTTTGATGGTGTTTCCTGCTTGGCAGGGGGTTGGACTGGATGGCCCTTGTGGTCTCTTCCAACTCTATGATTCTATAGGCGTGCCTGGCGTGCTCTGGTCCATGGGGTCACGAAGAGTCGGACACGACTGAACGACTGAACAACAACATGTTCCTGATCATTCTCACAGTTGTTGTTGTTGTTGTTGTTGTTGTTTGTTGTGTTGTTGTTGTTACATCCCACCTTTTCCCCTGACAGGGACTCAAGGCACCTTAAGCTAAATTTTTATTTCATTCCATGTATCTGTGGAAGGTGTTGTACACAATTCCTTCCCTCCCACCTTTATTCTTTACTGTGAGGCAAAGAGGTTGTAATTGGCTTGAGGTGACTGATGTGAATGTGTCTGTGACGTTTATGTGTGCAGGAGATCAAATGTGGGAGAAACTTCCTGATGTAGAATGTCCCTGTTTCCATCAGAGAAATGCTGGAGGATATGCGAGTTATGTATATATTAAAAGAATTAGTGTCTGTGGTGCTGGTGACAGTCTCTGGATTTGTATAATTTTACTCCTAAAAGGTTCATTTAGAAGATGTAAACTATTCCAGAGTAAATTGTTTCTAGATAAGAAAGACCAACAAAATAAAACAGTATTGTAAAATGCTTTTTTTGTGTGCTCATTTGTTTGTTTGTTTGAAAAATATTAATAAAGCTGAACGATCCTTCTTGCAATCACAGTCCAAACATGATCAAATCTACGCATGCCTGACAAGATCTCAGTATCATATGTCAAATGCCAGAAGGAAGAGACCTTTGTTTTTTGATCAAGCCTTGCATGCCCTCTATTCTGAAAAGAAGTTAGGCTGAGGACTGACGTTCACTTAACATTTTGTATCAGTCTATGGGTAGCTGATTACAGTATCTATGTGGCAAATAGCTATGAAGAAAGCACAGAAGTAAAATTTGCTGAATAGCCCTTTATGATAGTGGAATCTAGAGCTTAGGCCCAATCCTAGTATCTGAATTGGAGGCGCCTGCTAGATTTCACACATGTGCTCTCTCTTCATGCTTGCAAGAAACTTCTGGTATCTACACCTGATACCAAATACGCATTGAGAACTGGGAATTGCCTTACTGCATCATGGAAATCCTAGACATGCACTGCAATGCCTGAGTGAAGAAAATAGTCCCAAAGTGGCATTTTGTGAAACATGGGCAGCTCTCTGCATTGATACCGCAACACTGTCAAATTATTTACTGAAAAGGACAAATACTTCAGGGGACACAAACATTCATTTGCATAGTTTTAAACTTTGCATTGGAATGATAAAATAGAAACATTTACAGTTTGATATTAGGAGAGTTTAGAGTCAGTGAAGCAAGATGTAAATTCATTGTTGGCCAATGGAGTAAAATATTGCAGGCTAACCCATTTTTGGACAAGATTTAAAGCAATTATTACTTAAAATGGAGGCTATTGGAAAGTCTCACATGAGAATCATATTTGGGAAGAAATTACTGGCATTAGTGTTTGTTTCTGAAAAATCTAATTACAACAACAAAAGAGACCCAGGCCCATCCAGCGCCTGCTAGTTTTCAGACTGTGCCTTCAGGGGCATGTGCTTGCAGAGGCAAGAAGAATAACCCAAAGTTCAACTGAAAAGTAACCCAAAGTGAGAGAGAACTAAGACAGACCCAAAAAAGAAAATAACAGAACACCACTTTAAAATCCTTAAAACAGTATACAGTTGGCACCTTTTGAAAACCCTACATCGCACAAACACCCAATTATCCTCTTGTTTGCTAGTGCCAATGTGAATGAAACACCATTACTGCAACTTTCCCTATTTAATTGCAGGAAATAAAGGTGGAGGACAAACAGGCCAAACCCTACGCCAAAGGATATATTTAAGGAACAAAGACAGAGAAACCAGTAGGAGAACACTGGACATTCTATAAAAGATCTCAAAGGAATACAAAGGAATTTCAGAGCAAAGAGAAGTTCTAATCACCAAACTTAAAACCAGGAATGTAACAAAGACATGCTTATCTCATTATACATAACAAAGCTATCTTTAGCCATCTCACCACTTGCCTTTCCCTGCAAAAGCCGTTAGTTAGAAGTGTCAACCATTCCCACCACCCTTCTGAGCAATACCCCTCCCCACTCCCTCACTATATTTAAGTTTACTTCTGTTTCAAGTTTAAAGGAACAAACTTGAGTGGGAATGGTTCCATGAGACCAACACGGCTACCCACCTAACCAAAGTTCAACTGAAAAGTATGATATTTTAAAATCCTGTATACAGTTGGCACCTTTTGAAAAGCACAAACATTATCCTCTTGTTTGCTAGTAATGTGAATGAAAGCAACTTTCCCCAGGAAATAAAGGTGGAGGTTATATTTAAGGAACAATTGGAGGGAATTGAGCATTCTGGAATGTATGCGGGAAAAGAGTTAGAAGTGTGTGTTTAAAGTTTAAAGGATTGAGTGGGAATGGTTCCATGATTAAGTCTACAGAAAACAATTGGACAGAGTCTGACACACAAACTGCCCCGAGGCGGTTGCCAAAGTACGCACACATTCAGCAGGCGATGAACAGGCCATAGCTAGAGTCCAGCAAGTGGGCAGGCGGAGTCCTCTAGTAAATGCTTTGCTCTAGTAAATGCTTTGCCCTCATGCTTTTTTTTTTTTTGTTTTTTGTTCTGCAGTGATGTTTCCTGTTTTCCTTCTCAGAAGAGCCTGAATCCTTTGTTCTGAAACTTATTATCTTCTGTTACTGCTATGTTTTAATGCAACTTCTTATTTAATTTATGTCTTCTTTCCAAGCGTGAATATCCAGGTTTCGGTTGGATCTATTTTAAGGTGAATTAATTAACCAGCATAATAATACATTTTTATGTTTTCTCAACATTTTATTTCATTTTTAAAAACCTCTCATAGTTACAGAGAAATCTGTGTGGTAAACATAATAATCAACTTTATCTCTCCCCCCTTCTCCCTTTGTGTTGTGTGTGTTTTTATTCCAATGGAAAAAATAGGGAAATCTTCCTCCAGATTACAGAATCAGTCTGATTGACATTGGCCTGGTGATTGAGTACCTCATGGGAGGAGCTTACCGCTGCAATTATACTCGAAAACGCTTCCGAACCCTCTATCACAACTTATTTGGCCCCAAGAGAGTAAGGACTGTTCTTATTGAGGGGTTTTGTGCTTGTTTCTTTCCTAAGGGGTTGCAATGAGCGGTGAGTTGCGCATTCATGCTGAAAGGAAAGTGGGGAAGCGGCAGCGGTGGGGGAGCTTCTTCAGCCAAAGGGCCACATTCTCTTCCAGAGCAACCTTCCAGGGGCCAGAAGCAAAAGTGGGCAGGGCAAGGAGCATGAAGGTCACCTTTGTACAGTAGGCCAGTTTCTGCGCACTCACACATCTCTGTCCTCCTTCCAGGCAAGCAAGAAGCATGATCAGAGTTCAGGTTCAGACTGAAACATTCCAGGGATACAAAGTACAGCTGGAAAGGGTTGTGACTCAGGAGGTTGTATGGCCTGGGAAGAGACATTCGCCGTCCTCTGCCACACCCCTCGTTAGTGGCCTCGGAGGGCCACATTCGTTCCCAGGGCCTGAGGTTCCTCATGCCTGACTTACATACAGGAACCCAATTCCTGAGATGCTAGGAGCCACTTCCCCAGAACACACATTGTTTTCCAAACTGCTTTCAAAGCTGCCAGTGGCAGCCCAGCCAGCAGCGGGCATCAGAGTTAAGGGTGATTTCTTCATTTGCCATTCTTTACTCTGAGAATTTATTCTAGTTGCACAAATATTTGTAATTCACTTCCACTTTCCAAAAGAAGATGCTCAGAGCAGCTAACCGGGGAGGGGGTGTTCAGCATTTTAGAAATAGTGAGTTCTTCGCATGCATTGCAGAGGTCATCCGATCCTTGTGTAGGAGGCCATATTCTGAGAAAGATCCCACTGATTTACTGCACATGTAAGATAGATGATCTTTATTCAAATAGGTTCCAGTAAAGTTGTAGTCAAGTAATCAAAAGCAAATTCCCAAACATGCCCGAGTAGCAAATGTTCTATGCTTCTGTAGTTAACAGAAATGATATTCTTTATTTAGCCATCTCTTGGTTTTTTGTGAAAGTTTTTCTGAAAATAACATAAATACGGACACATGGGAGGAGAGACTCTCCTATAGACCCCATGAAGCAGGAGAATTGACTATGCTCTCGGTGCAGTTCAACATAAACGACAACATCTGGATCTAGGGGCTTTCCTAATATATGGAGTGGGGTTCCAAAATCAGAACTGAGCGTGAGTGATTGGTGAGGTGGAGGGGGGGGCAGTGGTTCTGCAGTCTCTGTGCTTTGCAGTGCAATCCTATTCCTGTCTACTCAGAAGTAAGCCCTGTTGGATTAAGTTGGACTTACTCTCAGGTATCTGTGTATAGGATTGCTGCACGCACACACACACACACACACACACACACACACACACACACGCCTATATATTTTGAAACATTGTCCATTTCTTCTGCCTGCAGCCCAAAGCCCTGAAACTGCTGGGAATGGAAGTAAGTGTCATTTAATTCATTTTGTTTTGTTTTTGTTTTTTTAAGAAAAGATGATGATAGTAATGGGTGGGCAAGGAGGACTCCACCCTAAAAAATAAACAAAAATAGAAATAGAAAAATAAAGGAATTGGGTTTTTATTTTATTCTATTTTCTTTCTTTCTTTTTCCTATTTAATTTTTAAAATGAATAAAAAATAAAAAGTATGAAGTCAGGGCTGAAGTGGTGATCTCAGGAAGTGGCCTGTGTTGCTTCAAGGCTCCCTTCTAGGCGCCACCATTTTGGTTCTTAAGAGTTAGAAAAAATGGAGGTAAGAAATCTGAGGGGGAAAGAAAAGAAGAAAGAAAAATGTATTAAAAGTGTTTTTAAAATATTTATGATTTTAAAAAAAAATCAAGGAAAAGGAACCAAAATAAGAAGAAGAATAAAATCTAGATAAAATAAGAATAAAAGGACCCCCCCCCAAAAAAAGAAAAAAACATCAAGGGGGGGAAAAACAAAATTTTAAAATAAAATTAAAAATAATAGTAAATGTTTTGGTGGGTTCCCTGCCCACCTCCTTCGTGCCGGTCTCCAGAGAGGTTGGATCGGGGCCAGGTTTGAACTGGGTCACAAGCTTCCATGCAGCCTGCCTGGCTCTCCCCGTCCCTTCCTGTCTCTCCTCATTTACGGCAGCCACGGTGGCTGCAGCAGTGGAGGAGGCTGGTGGGTGCTCGGTCGGGGAGCGGCTCCACTGCACTATTCGCTGGACTTCCTCCAAGCCTCGCTGGGCCACCGCTGGGGCGCTCCCTGTCCTGGTGCAGCTGAGGTCGTCTGGTGGCGGGGCTGGGAGCCTCGCGCAATCTCCCCCCCCCCCATCGCTGTGTCCGGTGCTCCCACTCTGGGCAGCTCCCAACAGAATATTAAAACAGAATGAAACATCAAACATTAAAAACTTCCCTAAACAGGGCTGCCTTCATATGTCTTCTAAAAGTCAGATAGTTGTTTACAGGTATTTCCGTGACATCTGATAGGGTGCCACCACTGAGAAGGCCCTCTGCCTGGTTGTGTTGTGTTAAAAACAAATGAGCTCTGCACTTAAAGGCACAGATAAGTAGCTAATTTCTTGTTTGGCTCTAAATTAATGAGTTTTTATAAGGCTATTCATAAAGAAAGGTGAATTAAGGCTATTTATTTATTTATTTTTGCCAAATCATTTTTATTAGAGTTTCCAATATAACAAAATCACATTGAAACATTCCAAATTACATTCCAAATTATTTATCCAATTATCAATAAAAAAAGTTCCAAATCTACCAAATTATTATTTAAATTTATTTGTTTGGGAGTTCCCATGCTTCAAACTCCGGAGGTATCTGATCACCTATTGTCCTTTGTTTTCTGTCCTTCAATATTTTCACAGCCTCTGTATATATTCCAACAAGCAAGATAAATCAAAGCAAACAATGTCTCTGTGTGGCTTTAAATCCATATTTCACCACCATACAATCGCTTTGTCACTTGACTCTAATTCTTAATTATAGGTTGGTGCATGTGACACTGGGGAGATTCTATGCTGGGATTAATATGCTGGGATCCGCTACTAGAAATTACCAAAGTAACAGTGCAAGGCCAGACTTGCCCAAACTCCCCTCCTGTGCTGTATCGGGGAGCATAGGTGCAGTCTGCTCTTCCACCCACATATGCACATGGAAGCAACAACTGCTGGGCACTACTGGAAAAAGCTCAGCAGCAAAACAATCAGCTCTGTGAAAGTACACAAGGATAGCATGGGAATCAGTCTTTCCCACAACAGTATAAGATTGATTTCTAATTTTAACAGGATGAATGTAATCCACATTCACCTATTTCTAAAGCAAGATTTTCATAAAACACATAATATAGTTTACAATATCTGTGTTGGCTTAAGTTGGCCAGCAAGGCATTCAGCAGGGTTTTATTGTTTTTAATGCAGGGACTGGAGAGATGTTAGCAAGGCTATTTCAACAAGTATTTCTTGAAGTACTAGAATTATTGTTTTGTGGGCATCATTCTTAATTTTTGTTCAGATATATTAAAGGCTGGGTTATTTACATCTGTTTTGCGATGGAGGGCCCAAGGCAGTATGTATTATTATTGTGAGAAAGTGTGGATGTTTTGCCCTGTGTGAGAAAGTATAAAGTAGAGTCAGATAAACTAAAGAGAGCAAGTTTGTTAGTAACTTATGACTATAGCAAGGGAACTAATTTAATGTCTCCTAACAAACATTCCATGGTTGAAACTGCTTTGGTCTGATGGCGTTTTCTCCGTGTTTAACAGGATGATGTCCCACTGCGGAGGGGAAGAAAAACAACCAAGAAGCGAGAGGAAGAAGTGGACATTGATCTTGATGATCCTGAGATTAACCATTTCCCTTTTCCCTTCCATGAGTTGATGGTGTGGGCTGTGCTAATGAAGCGTCAGAAGATGGCCCTCTTTTTCTGGCAACATGGAGAGGAAGCCATGGCTAAGGCTTTAGTGGCCTGTAAGCTCTGCAAAGCCATGGCCCACGAAGCATCCGAGAATGATATGGTGGATGACATATCTCAGGAGTTAAATCATAACTCCAGGTTGAATAATTAGTAAATTCATCTTGATTTGTTTCTACTGATACCACCTGAAAGCCTGTTACAGTGACCCCCCACTTCTTTTTAACACTGATCTGATGATAGCTAGACCAAACAAGATGCCTTCCCGCACTTGTGTATAGTAGGTTTCCTGGGAGAAACCTACGGTATTTATTTGGAGGCCAGCATTGGCTCAGAAGGCAAGCAAGGGGCGGAGCAGGAATATTGCTGGCTTAGAGATAGAAAACAACCTTAACCTCCCCAGCTTTTCTGCTGCACCTGTGAAACAGGAGCTTGTTCCAAGAGCCAGACATAGCCCCACACATGAAGAGTAAGAACTTTGCAACAACTGTAGCTGGTTTTCAGGGAGCAAGCCGCCTTCTCTGGTGGCAAGTTCCAGTCACCCCTTCAGTGACTAGTTGTAGGTGGGTTTCCTCTTGCATGAGAGCAAGAGCAGGAAATATGAGCTAGCTTGGCTTCCAAGTGAGAGCTAGGATTCTGGGGAGCTGTGTCTGCATGCAGCTCACAAAGGCATATCCAGTGTGGTTGGGAGGTGGTATTACAGGCTTTTCTTATCATCAGCATTAGCAACAGATATCCTGTGGCTCTGGCGGAGTACTGCGGTACCCGGGGCGGCAAAGGAAACGCCCCGGGGGCGGGGCGTGGATCACATGTCAGGCTCCGCCCCCAGGGCGGTCCGGGGGTGCCGGCGCCGCTTCTGCAGTTTTTAAGGGCTCGCTTTTAAGCTCTCCGGCTCAGGACTGTGGAAGCGGCGAGATGACAAGTGGGCTGGGCGCACTGTCGTCGGGCCGTGCGCTGCCGCTCCCAGGGTGACGGAGGGAGCGGCAGCGCGTGGGAATGGTGGGAGGGGCTGCCTCTTGTCGCCCCAGCCGCTTCTCGCCCCTGTCGCCCGGGGGCGTACCGCCCCCACCGCACCCCCCTCCCCTGCTGTGGCTCTTACTGGGGAACTGGATTGTCAGGGTCCTGTAGTTGGGCAAGGAGGACCAGCAAGTGGGCTGGTGAACTCAGCATCCCCTGATGTAGCAAGAGAGGATAGTGGCTATAGAGCTGAAGGTTAATGTAAACCAAACCTAAGTCAAGCATTATCATATGCCGGGCAGTTTACTGTTCAGTGTACTTTTATTGTACCTTTCTATGTATTAATGTGCTGTTTACTGCCAAGTCGTTGGGCCAAGAAGTTGTATATAAATAATCCATAATATAACAACACTTCCCAGAAGTACCCATGTATTTATTTCAGTGCCCTTATTGACCCAAGGAGTTTGATAGGTATGAGGGTGCCACGGACAAGACCTTTCCATTGATCTTTGCTGTTGGAATGTCATGTGTAGATAATACAGTAAATAAATCCCTCTGGATTGATTTATGTGGGTTGGTAATATTTCAGGTATCCATAAAAGCCCTTTATGGTCAAAAATAGCACTTTGCATTTTACTGGGAAAGTAATAGAAAACTGGTGCAGATGCTGAATCCCTGGTATCGTGCCCCTGTGGTGACCCAGCCCTAAGTTCATGCATATTGTGCCATCAAATGGCTGCTCTGAATAGCACATATTATGATAGTCTAAGGTTCTTAAGATGCAAATGGAAGCTGTTAAGTGGTCTTAAGATCATAGCTGTCAACTTTTCCCTTTTCTTGCGAGGAATCCTATTTGGAATAAGGGAATTTCCCTTTAAAAAATGGAAAAGTTGACAGCTATGCTTAAGATGCAGATGCAGTCTTCACACAATATATTGTTGTGAATCTCCTGGCTAAGCTCTCTAATGCCATGGGATTTCAGAATTGGCTGTGAACCAGCCCAGACAAGACAGGACATCTGAATGTTGCCTATTATGAGCATTCCTCAGACACTGTAGATAGGCACAGAAGTAACAAGGCCTGTCAAGACAAGGAACAACTATCATCACCTTCATCTAGTACCATGAAATCCTCAGTCAATTCATTGGTATCCAGTTCCCTGTTATAGCTAAACACTGTATAAATCCCAAGATTGTCAGTATATTCTGGTGGGATTAAATTACAAGCAGCAAATTCAGGCTGTGCAATTAAAGCTGATTTGCAGCTCTTGCGTGTGTGCTTACCCAAAAGATCCAACTTTTTGCAATAGGGAAAATGTAGTGGAAAGTGCAGGAGAACACTCCGTTTGACACAACAGTCCTCTAGCCTGCCCACTAACAAATGAGAGTGAATTCTTATGAAACAATCAATGCCATCTAATTTCCCTGCAAACAAATTACAATAAATGCTCAATAAAAACAGGTTGCCTGGAAGTCCTCTAGCACTTCCCTTCAGACTTGGGTTGAATGAAAAAAGATGATGCTTATATGTTTGAATTCCATAGCTCCACTATTCACTTAGCACATTTGGGGGGGTGCACTATATTCCCTTAGTTAAGGATTCCCTAGGAAATGTGTTTTTCTCAGACAGGTAATAGGAAGTGGGATGGTTCAGATGTAAGCCACCAAGGTGAAGAAAGGAAGCAAGTGGGAGCTAGGACCTCTTAGCAATAGTAAATTAAGGAGCTTCACTAGATGTCTAACCTTCAGCACCAATATGCCAAGTGCACCTGAGTATGTATGTCCTTTCAGCAGAAGTGTTCCCAGTTGTTTAGCTTCCATGTAACAGATTGCACAAGCTAACAAAAAGCGCCCTGTATTGCAGGGATTTTGGCCAGCTGGCAGTGGAGCTCCTGGACCAATCCTACAAGCAGGATGAGCAGCTGGCAATGAAACTGCTGACCTACGAGCTGAAGAACTGGAGCAATGCCACGTGCCTGCAACTCGCAGTGGCAGCCAAGCATCGCGATTTCATTGCTCACACTTGTAGCCAAATGCTGCTCACAGACATGTGGATGGGCAGACTCCGGATGCGCAAAAATTCCAGCCTAAAGGTCAGGACTGTTTTAAAATCATATCATAACTTGAGGCTTAGGGAGAGGTTGTGCTGAATTAGCAGTAACAGCTTTGATCATGTAAAGCATTGATGGGGCCTTGTCCTGTTACTAGTCAGAGAGGCCCTCTGCAAATATTTCCACTTTAAACTCTAAAGGGTCTTGTCGATGTAAGGCGAGGCTGGGCTCCTCCTTTTGAGCTCTCTACGGCCAGCCTCCGCTCCCGCTATCCCTGGCTGTGCCCACACAATGGGATTTTGCACCAGCCCCTGGAGAGTCATTTTGAAACCCACATGCATGAGTATCAGATTATTGGATGGCCCAAAGAGAACATGTAATTTGAAACTATATAAGCAACTGGCATAATCATAACCTGTTAATTGTGATGATTATTGTTATCATTATTATTGCTTTAGGTAATTCTAGGAATTCTACTTCCTCCTTCAATTCTCAGCTTGGAGTTCAAGAACAAAGATGACATGCCTTACATGTCTCAGGCTCAAGAGATCCAACTTCAAGAAAAAGAGCCAGAGGAACCAGAAAAACCAGTGAAAGAAAAAGAAGAGGAGGACATGGAACTCACAGTAAGGGAACACATTGCTGGAAGTGGTTTGCACAGCCATAACCCCCCCCATACCATTTCCACTTCGGTATGTGTTAGGGGAGGGGTCACCAACCTTTCAGGGTCCTTGGGCACAATTGCAGACCGCAGAAACACATAATGCCCCACAACTGTTCCATTGGCCACAATAGATCACTTTTTTCCAAGCTTAATTTGAGCAGAGGAGCAGCCCCTGTGACTGCCATGTTGTTGAACCCTCTATTAAGGAGTGTCATGTTTTTAGGGAGCCCAATCCACCCAGAACCTCTCTTGAGATACCCTGCTGAAAGTAACCATGGCTGAGTATAAGCCGTGCGGTATAGTTTGTGGCCAGGAAGAATTTCTAGAGTCAAATGAGGTAACGAATTACAGAAGTTCCATTTTGCTTCTGGGGAAACAATGCATTGTTTATCTTACCAAGGCAGGGGATGAGGCTGGCCAGTTTCTACTGTTGGTTGTGCCTTGACTTCAATAGCACATGACTATGGCTGCTCATGCTTTGGTAAAGGACACCGTTATACAGACATCCTACTTTCAAGGATTATGGAAGGTACAGACTATCAGTAGTGGAGGACTCTCCCCAAATACAATAATTATTTACTATTATTTCTGCAAAGCCTGGGTGAAACATATAATGATTTACAAAAAAAAATGTCACAGCAATATTTTAGATGTGGTGTGTCATTTTGTTATTCTCAAGTTTAAAACTAAATACAATTGTTAATGAAAGACTGTACAGTGGAACCCCGGGTTACGCACGCGATCTGTTCCAGGTCGCTGTGCGTAACGTGGGTGTGCGTAACTCGAACGCACGTAAAAAAAAACCATGAAAAACTGGAAGTCGCACGATTTGAGCGCTTGTGCGCATGTGAGAAGTGCACAGAAGCGTTCTGCACACCTGGCGGTTGCACGCGCTCCCGCATGCTCCAGAAAACACTTCTGGGGGCGGGAGTGCGTATCCCGAACGTACACAACATGGAGCATACGCAATATGAGGTATAACTGTATTTGTAAGCAACTGTATGTTAAAGCTGCTTACTGTTGTAAGGTAACAAAAGTAAGTGTTTATCTCCAGCTGTTGCTGTTATACTTAGCAAATGCATTGTTCCTAACATTTTTTGCATTTCTTGTCCACTCCATCTCAAGGACTGAGATACAAGCTAAAAACCACACCTCCAATTAAATTACACTTAAGTGATCATATCCTTGACCAATATACATTTTACTCTTGCCACCGAAAAACAAAAACAAAAAACCAGTTGAGATGTTAGGGCTTGCAACTCCAGCATCTTGGGGGAAAGTTGGGGCTCAGGATCGCATAAGCCTCTCTGAAGTTTTATCAAATAAAGTGAGCTGTCAAGGGCAATTAAGTTGCTGTTATGAGTTGGAGACAAAAACAGGAAATTAATAGTTTCACTTGGTGATAGGTCCACATTTAGCATTATAGAGACAAGGTGTTCACAAATATTGACATATATTTAGTGATCATTAAACAATCTGGAATATCTTTCTATGAGTTTTTTATAGATAGGTTAAGGAACCACTCATTAGACAAGTTTTAGGATTTCCTGTTTTCAGTTGGAAGCTGGAGTGCATGACCCTTTTGAGGATCATCTTTGTGAATATATTGAAATTAGGGGGTTCTTACAGCTGCTTCTGTTGCCTGACAATCCACTTAAAATATTATGGGACAGCTTATTGAATAGATTGTAAATTGTTCTTTATTGGTCTTATTTATTATCTTTAGTAGGTGCCTTCTGCATAGTTTTATTTTATTTTATTTTCTCTCCTCTGATGTTTATTTGCTTTTCTTAAACATTTTAGAAGCACACATTATATAACAGCTGCTTATGATGGCAAACATTTAGTGAGAAGTCCCTTTGAAGTCAACACTGACTAAATATTCATGTGTGACTTTGCCCTGCTAATTTCAAATGAATTTATTGTATGTGCAATAGAGAATCAAACCAGTTAAACCAATAAAAAGCCTCCTGGGCTTCTGCTGGCATAAGACATCGCAAGCATTTTTTAATTTTATCATAGCTACTTACTGGTCTCTTGGTGCCCATATTCATATTTTTTTAAGGTTTACTTCATTAAATTTTGTTAAAAATTAGGCTGTTTCCTACAGGCCATCAGCAAGAGCTGTCCCCAAGATCTTATCTGCGGGCAAGCAGAAGGCTCTGCCTACAAGACCCAAAATTCAGGGAAGCAGAAGACGCTAGGCACAAGATCAGCCTACAGGACCCCTATGCAGGCAAGATCCTGGACACTGGAAAAAGAGGAAAAGATCAGAAGCCAGTTTAAGATTGACAGGTTCTTTTCCTCTGAAATGAACTTGTTCTGCTTTAATTGTAGTTAATTACTGCTGGCTTCTGATCAATGACTAAAGTGCTTATTCAAATCCAATAAGCACAGCTACAATGTAGTGAATAACAATTACCCTCTCTTTGGATGCCCTGTTCCAACACTATATTTTCCTCTAGTAGCAGCACAGGGTGCTGTAATGTCTTGTCTTGTCTCTGTGTCTTTCTTTAGAGAAATCGCATGGTTTTCCATGTTCCCTCCTCTCCAACATCTGACCTTGGTCTTTGCCTTCAGCCTGGGTTCTTTTCCTTCTACCTTCTAACATTATTATTATTAGTAGTAGTATATATTTATTTATGCCCTGCATTTTTACCTGGCAGGGACTCAAGGCAGCTTACAGATAAAATACGAACATCTAAAAACATGGATGTTGTTCTAAAAACATGGATGTTCCACCGGGAAGGGAAAACAATCATTCAAACAATTAAACAACAATTTGTTTTTGTTTCTTAGTATGTTATGCATTTTTGTGTTTTTATATTGTAAATTGCCCTAAGATCCTCAGGTGCAGGGTGATATAGAAATTTAACAAATAAATTTTATACACACACACACACACACAGAGAGAGAGAGAGAGAGAGAGAGAGAGAGAGAGAGAGAGAGAGAGAGAGAGAATACAATAACACAGCATGGCACACCCAGTACTTATATCTCTAAGGATTCTGTGTGCACTCAAATTCTTTGCAGTAAACAGCAGAGGTCCCAAGTGACTTCCAGGAGCCTTCAGTTCTACAATGCATAATACTGGATTTCTCTGATGTTGTGAATTTATTATTTCATTGTTAATATGCTAAAATAAATAAAAAGTATACCCAACACTGTATATTGTTAGCAGGAAAAGAGTGGAGGAAGAAATGAGTGCTGGGCAATTAGCCGGAAAGTCAGGCTGGCTGCAAAGGAAGCAGGAGATAATAAACCAGAAGGCAGGAGGTGGATGCCACAGGGAAATTTTCAGCGCAAGCAGACCCGCTGCCACACTGCATGTAACTGCTCACGCCCAGAGATGGGATCATTATGCCTGCCACAGTGACAGACAAGTCCCTACATATATATAGCACAAGTTCATTTCCCCCCAAATATGTTACCGATAGGTGCCTGATGCATTATTGCATGACTCAGCCTGACTCGTGATAAATCAGTTACGTTCAAAAAACAGAAAAAACAGAAGCCACCTACGTATAGCAGCCTCCTGGCAAATTATCACCCCTTTCCATGCCTTCTACCCTCTCGCAGAGAGAACAATTTTTCTGCATGTTGCAAAACATTTGCTGTTTTAGCTTCTACCTACAGTGTTTGTGAACAGTAAGAATATTATGAACTAACAACCATGAAAGGAACATTCATGGTTCTTAGGTTGAGCTTCTAGTCCAAACCCTGGCAGTTTTGCAATTATTTGTCATTTGTGAGTGTGGGTAGACATTTGTGCTCAGTGGCCTATAGTTACTTCAGAGCAATTATAGCATGAAATACTCTGATAAAGAAGGCGCCTAGAAAATAAAAAATAAAGCAGGAGCCTAGAAAAGGGCCAATGGAACAGGCAGACATTTCAGTCTGAGCTTGGTTTGTTTTTTAGTTAACAGATTCCATTAATTCCCTTTAATAAACAAAAGTTCCAGCAATTATAGTACTTCAAACATTATCTTCAACTCTGTTTCTATCACAGCGGATCCAAGGGCAAAGAGCACCATGCGCACCCAGTCAGTTGTACAGCTTGTGCAAGATTGAAAAAGCCAGGAGTAGAAGGGGAAGTGGAGGATTTAGGGGAGGGCGACCGGTTTGTGTCAAGTACGGGAGTTCCCTTCTCCTTTCTGGTTGCTCTCAGATAAGAATTAATAAGCATTCAGGAGATTTATAGTCTTTCTATTACAGTATCATGTTGCGAGCACAGACACACAACTCTCTGCAAGCATAGCACTTGCTCACTCTGACTCCTCCACTCCACTTCCGCAGCAAGAAGCGCGCCAGTGGGGTGTCCACCCCCCACCCCCACCCCGCATTTCCTTTGTTCTCTGACAGGGGGGGGGCTTCCCCTCCACTCTCGATTGATGTATCACCCAGCTGTTCCCTCCCTTCTGGTTGCTTAGTTACTATCTCAAAGCTGGGGAGCTCCTCTCTCAGTTGTGCAGCCTGTGTCTGCCTGTCTGCCTGCTTCTGGAGACTCTGGAAGCGGGGGGGGGGGTATATTCCGCCTCCTCTTCCGTTAGGATCTGATCTTCCTACAATTGTATCCCCCACTCTTCCAATCCAGACCAGCCCCTGACAGTTTGGTTGCACTGGGCACAGAGCCTCAGTAGCCGTGGGGGACACCACAACTATTATTTAAAATAGAGTGCGAGAGGCACCAAATTTTGGCGTTGCACAGGGTGCTGCTGAAATGTGAGATCCCAAGATCCGCCACTGTTAATGGAAGGGCTCAATGGTGGAGTATCTGCTTTGTGTTCAGATGATCCCTGGTTCAATCCCTCACATTTCCAGATGCCTGAAATACTGGAGGAACGTTGCCGGTGTAATAAACAAAAATCTGCCCTTATTCCCTTATGGGGTACACAAGAGCCCTCGTAGAGTCCTTTGCAGGTTCTCCATCGGTAGGAGTAAATAACAGAGGCCAACCAGAGAATATTTAGAAGCAAAGCAGCTAGTAAGCTTGATCTTTATTAAGGCTGTTGCAACAGGGTGTTTGCCCCACACACAGGAGAGTAGGGGAAAGACCTAGAACAAAGGAGCACCTCCCCTTATATAGAAATTTGAAATTGCCCCCGCTGCCGTTCAAGACCACCCCCAGAAACATCATACAAACATCACAGAAGGGGTGTAACCCAGGACCCCCCCCCGATACATCATACCTAAAGGTAAGGTAAAGGGACCCCTGCAGCGCTCATCTCGCTCTATAGGCCGAGGGAGCCGGCGTTTGTCCGCAGACAGCTTCCGGGTCATGTGGCCAGCATGACAAAGCCGCTTCTGGCGAACCAGAGCAGCACACGGAAACGCCGTTTACCTTCCCGCTGGAGCAGTACCTATTTATCTACTTGCACTTTGACGTGCTTTCGAACTGCTAGGTGGCAGGAGCTGGGACCGAGCAATGGGAGCTCACCCCATCGCAGGGATTCGAACCGCCAACCTTCTGATCAGCAAGCCCTAGGCTCTGTGGTTTAACCCACAGCGCCACCTGGGTCCCTACATCATACCTACATCACAGAAAAATGAGGTCTCCAACAGGTTGTTTTTCTCCTGCCTGCCAGTTTATATGATAATGCCTTATGTGATTGCCTTTCTGGGTAGCCCCATTCCTTTGAGATGGTAAATACTTAGTTCCTGAATCTCTTACCACCTTACCACCAGTGGGTGTCTCCCTCTCATGGATCTCTACTGCTCCAGTTAGCCTCTCCCTCAGGCAACTTTGTGGCTTTCTTGGCTTCACTGACTAGCCCTTTGTATCTCAGAAGTATTTAGAACTAGCTTCCATTCCTGTCCCAGGGAAGCTTGGTTCTCTTCCTAGTCACCCAACTGGAATAATTGTCACACCGCTAGAGCCAATTGACATGTAAGCACATTTAACTTTATTTATTAACCTGAGAACATGGATTTCACCGGTATCTTAAAGCGCATTACTTTCTTTATGAGACACAGACTTGGTAATGCGCTCCATCCCTCCTAACCTAACCTCCCACTTCTCCACTAACTTTCCCAACTCTCCTCTTCCCCCCAACTGCCACCTCCTAACGGTTGTTTCCCTTTTGTCCTCCAACACAATCTAGTTCCGCCTCCCAGAGAACACCTGCCTATCATTGGAGGGATATTTTAACCCCCAATGTACCGGAATCCTCAGCAGACACTAATCCGCCACATGCTCAGCTTAACAGATACTTGCCAGACTGTATTTACAGGGAGGTGTAAGTCCCAAAGAGAATTGGGAAGCTTTTCCTATTGTCTTCTCTCCTTGCAGAGAAATACTTGGTCAGCTGGGAGTCAAAATGGTGCTGCTTCAGACATGTGGCCCATACATTCATGTACATGTTTGCTTGGTACACTTATGAACAAACAAACAATATATGACCTTAATATTCTTACAACACTGGTCAGGGTAGAGAAAACTGAGCTGGACAGCCTATTGATTCCATATCAGCCAGCTTTCTGGGTTTCCCTATTTTGTGTAACAAGCTCCCAGCCTTTCCAAGCAATGTTCATGATTAACTGTTTACATGTGTTAACTGTGTAATTGTCGGGGTCTGAAGGGGAAGGCTGGGAATCGCCCCCCCTTTGCTTCCCTTGGAGGAGGGGGCAGGGGGGATCAGGGCCCCTTCTCCAGTAGTTTCAAGAAAAGAGGGAGACAGGATTGAATTGCAGCAGAACTCAGAGCTGCCAAGTTAGGAGGTGTTAGGATAGGGAGGGGGAGGGGGAGAACTGCCAGCCGAGAGGTCCTTGGAAAACGTAGGAGAGCCACCGTCTTCCCGAAGTGCCACTCACTTAAAATTCAAGAGCAAAGAGTTCAAGGACGTTTGACTCCTGAGGCCACCCGTAGGGCCACAGGCTGGTGCTGGGGAAAGAAGGGGAAGAGCTCAGAGTGAGCAGCGTCACTATGGAGTTTAGGACAAGATTCTTTGTCTTGCACCACGAGAACTGAATAAAACCATTAATACAAACTTTCTTGTTTCTGCCTTGATCCTTGATGCTGCCAGGGGAGGATAGCATAGGTTGATATTTCATGTACAGTGGTACCTCTGGTTAAGTACTTAATTCATTTCGGAAACTGTTCTTAACCTGAAGCACCACTTTAGCTAATGGGGCCTCCCGCTGCTGCTGCGCCGCCAGAGCACGATTTCTGTTCTTATCCTGAAGCAAAGTTCTTAACCTGAAGTGTTATTTCTGGGTTAGCAGAGTTTGTAACCTGAAGGGTACGTAAACTGAAGCGTATGTAACCCGAGGTACCACTGTGTATGTTACTGACAGCATTTGTTGGGGTGTGGGAGGAGGACCCCCAAACTCTACTTTGCCCTGGGCTTTGGATTACTTCTCTGCCACCCTCTCTGTAATCACAAAGGAATGGACTTCCTCCATAGAAGTAGCCTGGCTTGGAACGCCCCCCTAAAGAGGCAGACCTGTCTTCCACTTTCTGGCACTCTTTCTGAAGCACACCAAAGCAAAAACCCCTGAAACGATTTGTGTTGAAGTAATGCATCCCCTTGTTCTTTTCAGTTCTGTGCTTTTTAATAGTTCTGCTCATGGTGATTTCTTGGGGAATGCTGGGTGCTGAAGTCCTCCTGCTCTGCCACATGCCCACTCACCCACTTCTGCCAAATTAGCTTTATGGGCAATTTCTGTGACTTGGAACTACAAGTGTGAAGCTCTTCGTTTCATTCATCTTCACTCCCTGCCCACTACATTATCCTTCAAAAGTGGCAAATCTTGCTTTCCTGGGGGCCACCTCTGCATTTTCATGCCTACATTGTCGCCCAAAAACTACAAGATGGAAAGCTCATTTACTTCTCCCCGCCACTGCCAACTTTGAATGCAAAAACCTGCCCATTTTAATTATGTTTAAATTGTTTTTAGTGCTTTTTATAATTTCAATATTTCTTGTAAACTGCTTAGAGGTTTTACTACAATCAAGCAGTATGTAATTTTTGTTAAATAAACAAACAACAATCAAACATACAGATACCTAGATAATAAACAGGATTCTCCTTCTTTCTTTCTTTCTTTCTTTCTGTACTTTTCTTTCTTTCTTTCTTTCTTTCTTTCTTTCTTTCTTTCTTTTTCTTTCTTTCTTTCTTTCTTTCTTTTGATTCAAACTCTTCTGGAAGTGCACAGAAGCTGAGCTGATGCCAAAGGGTAGTCTTTTGAAACAGTAGTACTCAAAGTGAGTAACAAATATTGTCAGTTTTTTGCTGCTTTCTGCCAGTTGAATCTGCCCATCTCTACTGTTGGCATCCCATTTAGAAAATTGGCTTTACTTAGCTGTGCTGAGGGTGCCTCACCACAATGTGGAAACAGTTCTCTTTCAACACTTTTTTTTAGTAGAGTCCTATTGGCATGGGTGCACACATGCACTGGGGAACCATCAGGGCTCAAGCCCAATCCCCTGGGTTGCCTGGAATGGTAAATAGAATCCAGAAACCAATTGCCAGTAAAACAGAACATTTATTTAGGCAGTGCAAGGTTGGTGCAACACAGCCTCAACCAGCAGGTAGTTGAGAGGTGGCACACCAAGTATAAAAACAGCAGAAGCATTTGTACACTTACAAGCAAAGGGTAGTTTTGTCCACCTATGGCAATACTTCCTTCTACTAGCTTATACTGATTTAATCATGAGGCATAGCAACTGTCTTATCTCTTCCCCTGCAAACAGGATTTGGGTTTCCCTTATTTCAAAGCTAGTACAAGGCCACTAACGTTTGTAAGTGACAGTAGGCCAAGAACTTTGTCAAAGAGGAACAGGGTGCAAGGGCTACAAAAACTCCCCTTGTTGAAGAGGATTTGCCACTACAACTGTCCCTTTGGTTTCCAGATTCTTTTCGGAATCCCTCATTAAGGAAACTTTTTAAATTTTATACTGATCTTGGTTTTGGCTCTCTAAATGCAATACATTTGGTTGCACATTGTTATCTTTCACTCACATTCCTTACCAAAAGATGATGCTCTCACTGAAAGGTAATTGGGCATTTTCCCCCTCTTCTGCCTGGTGAATCTGAATCATGTTATGTTTACTACAGAAAAGCGTAACATCAAACCTTTTGTTTGTTTTGCACAATTTCCTTCATATTTGGTGCTGGTAAATAACTGTAAACAGGCCCTAAGCTGAATTACAAGAGGCAAGGTGCCCTTCCCCTTGAACAGCAATCCAATGCCTCTTTACTTACTGAGAAGGATTTCCCCCTGTGTTTACTTGCACTTACTCCACGTAAGTGTGCATAGGGGGCCACTTTAGATCTAAATCAGCAAGAGAATGATCATTGTTACTAAAAAAAATTCCTTCCAGTAGCACCTTAGAGCCCAAATAACTTAGTTGGTCTCTAAGGTGCTACTGGAAGGATTTTTTTTATTTTTTATTTTGTTTTGACTATGGCAGACCAACACGGCTACCTACCTGTAACTGAATCATTGTTACTGTTTTGAAATATTCAGGCATTCTAAAATATTAATTGAGGATGAAGAAACTGAGGTGATCCTCATCAAATCTGCAGGTGACACCAAACTGGGAGGGGTAGCTAAGGCACAGAAGACAGAATCGGGATTCAAAATGACCTTAACAGGTTGGAGAACTGGGCCCAAACTAACAAAATGAATTTCAGTAAGGACAAATGTACGGTTCTGCACTTAGAATGAACCAGATGCACAAATGTAAGATAAGGGACATCTGGCTTACTAGCCCTACATGTGAAAAGGATCTAGGGGTCTTAGCAGGCCACAAGGTTAACATGAGTCAACAGTGTGTTGCAGCAGCAAAAAAGAGCAAATGTTATTCTAACGTTGCATCAACAGAGTCCAGATTAAGGGAAGTAATAGTACCATGCTATTCTTCCTTGGTCAGAATTCTGGGTGCTACAGTTTAAGAAGAATGTTGACAAGTCAGAATTCTGGGTGCTACAATTTAAGAAGAATGTTGACAAGTTGGAATGTGCAGAGGAGGGCAACTAGGATGGTCAAGGGTCTGGAAACTAAGCCTTATGAGGAGTGCTTGAAGGAGATGGGTATGTTTAGCATGGAAAAGAGGAGAGTGAAAGACGATATGATAGCCATCTTTAAATATCTCAAGGGCTGTCACATGGAGGATGGAGCAAGCATGTTTTCTCCTGCTCTGGAGGGTAGGAGTCGAACTTACAAGAAAGAAGATTCCGACTAAGCATCAAGAAGAATGTTTCTGACAGTAAGAGCTGTCTTACTTACTGTCTCACTTGAGAAGTTGTGGTCTCTCCTTCCTTGGAGATTTTAAAGCAGAAACTGGATGACCATCTCAAAAATTCTTTCCAGTAGCACCTTAGAGACCAACTGAGTTTGTTCTTGGTATGAGCTTTCGTGTGCATGCACACTTCTTCAGATACAGATGGATGACCATCTGTCATGGATCTTTAGCTGAGATTCTTGCACTGTGCGGTTGAAATGGATGACTCTTGGGGTCCCTTCCAACTCTACAATTCTATGATCTGTTTTGTAATTCACTTATTTATATGGATTAGAGTCAGCTGAAAAGGAAGCTTTAAAAGACTCGTGGACAAAATAAGTTCAATTAAATTAATCATTAAAGGTTAATGTGCCTAACAGCAAAGCAGGCAGCTCTGAAACGGAGCAATTCCTGCCTCTTTTGATGTGAATCCTCTGGTGAAATATGAAGTGCTAAAATGCACAGAAGCTGCTTTAGTTTTCTAGAAGTCCTGGATCCTTCTACTGTGCTTGTTTGCCATACAAAGGCTTGTTAGAACTGTATTGACTTGCTTATTCTCCCACCATTTTTTGGTTTTAATTCTGCATTTAAAACAACTCTCATGTAGGCTCTAGGGCAGCCTGAAAAGTATTAGGGGGTGAAGTCAAACCATTGTGTTAGCAGCACCCAAGTGACCTCCCCAGGACTCAGGACTTGGGCAATGTGTCTGGAGGTCCTGGGTTGCCCAGATGACAAGGCCCCTCTCTCAACCTCACTGATATGATCCAAAGGAAAGCAGAGCAATACATGTGGCACAAGCTTGGCTGCAGGAGTTGCCATGTGGAGACGTGCAAGGCGCTAATCAACTGTCTTAGGGACTCCACTCGAGATTTGTGTAGGGTTTACTTCTTAGCCTTTTTTCTGCAAGGCAGCAGAGGTTTAGGACCAGAGTTTTCCTTCGCCTAGATTGGCTCCCTTCCCAGGTTGATGAGCCCCACCTGCCCCTCACTTCCCTCCACAGCACATGCAGAAACTTGACCGTTGGACCCACTCTTGATCTCGTCCTCTCCATCTGCCAGAGCCTCTCACCGAGGGTTTGAGACCCATTGGCTCCCCTCACCTGGTTGAGCCAGCCAGTCAAAGCTGCAGCTGGGAGCTGAGTGCAGGGTGGAAGTTAAAGGTGAGCAAAGTACCCCAGAAGGAGCACAATGTGTCCCCCAACAGAGGTACTAACCCTCCCCTACATACTCCCCTTATTACTTCAGTAATAAGATACTGAATTAGGAAATGCTGTTTTACTATCTAACTTTCCTACTCTCTTCAGTCTGCTGTCCCTCATGTTTGTTCCGATCCCAGCATCATAATTGTCAGTTTTGTGATCCTTAAATTCTTTATGCTATTTTAAAAGTTACCTATTATAAAGCAACAGGAGAAAACCATATCAGCAAGGAAAATAGTTAAGCTTTTTGTTTGTATAGTTGCTCTTAAAGAACTGAGAAGTGGAAGGGATTCATGAGTTGCATTTCTGTCTGTAGTTCCTGTTGAAGTGGTGTTGGTACAGCATTTGAAGATGCAATCAACGTTATGAATGGCAGCTTGAAATATACAAAAGTTAAAGGGTGAATTTTCATGTTGCTGAATTATAGTTACCTGGTTCTTTCTTATTGTAAGTCTGAAGTGTCTGTGTGTGCTTTGCATTTGTTAGACAGTGTCCCATCAGTTGATGCAGTGAAAGTGGATTGGGCAGCTGGCGATTAATCTATTATAGTCACTTTTGTTCTTTTCACCTGTAGGCAATGTTGGGACGTGGCAATGGGGAATCTTCAAGAAAGAAGGAGGAAGAGGAAGTTCAGAGCAGACACAGATGGATCCCCTTTGGGCGCAAGATCTATGAGTTCTACAATGCACCAATTGTTAAATTTTGGTTCTACACTGTAAGGAGCGACTATCATTTTGTCATCTGTCCCTAATGACACAAATTTGCAAAGGCACCCCTCATCAGTATGTCTATGTTGTCTAAGTGAAGCACTATTGTAATATCTAACTATGTGCAAGTAGATAATGCTATAAATATTGTAGAGAGTTTGCAGGAAGACACAAACTTTAGCCCTTCTGTGTGTCACTTGATAGTTAAGAGAAACTAATGGGATATTTTAAAGAAGCTATGTATCAACATGAACATCTGGAGGACTAATGTGAAAACATTTCTTGAGACTTGTGGTCAATAGTCAACAGTTTAATGCACAATGCTTCTTCTGTTTCATGTGCCTGAAACATTACAGCACTTTCCTTATCCTCATCTCCTTATTTCGTTTACCCTGTTTTGTAAACGTTCTCCTATTGGCATAGGGTTTTCCTCCCCTCCCCTTTTTTCTTATTTGTGATTAATTGAAAAATGGCTGTAAATAAGGTCAGAGGAAAAAATTAATTATGTAGAATTATGGCCCATATTGATACATTCATTGGTTTTGAGATTAGTGCCTATTGGTATGAAAAGGTGGGGCCTGCAACAAAACATTGCTGTGTGGGGTGTTTGTGTTCACGCCTCCGAGCACCACATTCCCATCCTCACACATCTGTCTGGTTCTCCACCCTCCCCAGTCATCATTCTAAGTCAGCTGAGGCTTGCAAAGTCCTCATCCTCATTAGGCTGTTGGGGGGGGGGGTTCCCCTCTGAGGGCTTTTCCCTAAAAAAATAATAATGTATACTTCTGAAAATTTTGCAGCTTCCGAAGCCAGCTGGTACCTCCTTCTTGTGCATGCTTGGTAATTGTTGAGGCTGAAAAAGGACCAGCAGTCAGATAACTGAGATTACTATTGATCTATATAGACTACTTCCAATATTTGATACACTTTGAGGGAGCACTGCTATGCCATGTGCAGATTTAGCCATTCAGCTGGGCAGCTGTGAACATGCATCTCCTTGCAGACAAGGAACTGAAGGAGATGTGGAAGCCCTGGCATGAATGAGGAGGTATTTTGTGGCATGCGTTGGCTCTCCTGCATCCACAAAGAACGGCTGAACCACAACATTGGCCTTCTAGCTGGAAATTGCACGTGGCTCTTTTGTCTAGGAATAGAAAACTAGTATGGCTGAATTAAGTAACCTAGGTAAGCTGAACATTTATACAATATCCAGGAAAACTGAGTTTATTTCTTTGCAGATGGCATACATTGGGTACCTGATGCTGTTCAATTATATTGTGTTGGTGAAGATGGATCGTTGGCCTTCCACACAGGAGTGGATTGTTATCTCGTATATTTTCACAATGGGAATAGAGAAGATGAGAGAGGTAATATATTTAATTGGGGAATTGGCATGTGGGGGGGGGCACTGTGCTCCCAATCTCATCTCATCTCCCATGGCTGTTTTCTAAAAATAACACCTTTTGAGATCTGCTGCATTGCATGTCTAGTTGCATTGTAAGATCACAAACTAGATTGTTCTGACTAGTACAATTAATACTGACTTAATGCTTTCTATTGTACACAATGATTTATAGAGTAACATCCGCACACTCAGACAAATGATTCCTAACTTGATGCAATTACAGTATATGGTAGAACATATAAATGCACACTTGCATTCTCCTCCCACTCACAAAGGTTTGTGGAGCAACAATAAATTTCAGCCTTTGGTTCCAGAAATCCACACTTGAGCTCTTCAGCTTGAAATATGATGCTCAGAATATATGATGATCACCCTTAAATTGTTTGTTGTATAGTAACAGTGCAGAAAATAATATTCATCACACCCACAAGAGGGCTCTTCAGCATTGAATAAGGCCTCCAAAACTTCAAGAGAGTTGACTTGTGATACTGATGTTCAATTTTCAAATAATCCATTGGATTATTGCCTTTTTTATTTAATTTTATTCCAACTGTAAATATTTCTTTGGGAAGGAAGCTTGTTGATATATAAATATGACTGTCTAGGGAAGGGTGTGAAATACGAGTCATTCTCTGTGAATGTTCTCAAGTCACTGATATTTATATTTCAACAAACGTTTTTTTCAAAAATTATTTACAAATGGAATAAAATTAAATAAAAAGCAATAGAATAATGTATATAAAAATAATAAAGAAGGCAATAAAAAAACATAATAAATAGATGTTATGTGGTTCCAGGGGTGAATACTCAGAACATGCTCTTTTAAAAATACAGAACAGATCTTTTTGCTAATTTTTTAAAATATATTTGTATTAAAGATTTCTTAGTTTACAAAAAGACATGCATTGTCTCTTTTATCAAGTTGTCCTTTCTACAGATCAGTTTCATTTCTTGTGAGACATTAGTGTTGCATGCAGTATTAGGTTAGAAGGGAAGAGGGGGAGGGGGAATGGTGAGGGGGGGTCAGGTGGTAATGCTTCTATTCTTCTACTTAGTGTATGTGTGGGGAGTTGTGTCAGCGTTACTTTCATGGGTTCTCTTACTATTCACTTGTTGTATTTCCTTGGTGGTGACAGAGGTTGGGGGTGTTTATGGTGTGGCTAGTTGTCTCTGGTGGGCTGTAGTGAGATTTAGTTTCAGGTAGGTTGCCGTGTTGGTTTGCCGTAGTCGAAACAAACAAACAAAAATTCCTTCCAGTAGCACCTTAGAGACCAACTAAGTTTGTTCTTGGTATGAGCTTTCGTGTGCATGCACACTTCTTCAGATACACTGAAACAGAAGTCACCAGACCCTTATATATAGTGAGGAGGGTGGGGAGGGGTATTACTCAGAAGGGTGGTGGGAATGGGGTATTGTCTGATAGGTGTGGAAAACCTGTAGAGATTTGTTTTTGTGTGTGAGCGGGGTGTGAGTGTGCATTTTTGAATCAGGCTAGCCAGATTGATTCGTATGCTGTCGGCAAATTCTTGTCGTCTTGTTAGGCTGTGTATGTGATAAAGGGGAGTGAAGGTGTCTTCTTCTATTTGTCAGTTTCAGTTTATTGGTTAGTTTTTCTAATAAGGCTGTTTCCCATACTATTTGATACCATTGGTCCATGCTTACTCCTGACAGGTCTCTCCAGTGTCTGGCTATGATGTTTCTGGCTGCTGAGAGTAGGTGGGTTATGAGCTCTTTGTGATGTGAGTGGGCATTATTATCTTGGAAGGTGTTTAGTAGGGCCAGTTCTGGGGTGACTTCTAATACTTGTTTAGTGATTTTGCATATTTCTTTTATGATTGATGAGTTGGATTTTTGGGCACTCTCACTACATGTGGAGGTATGTGTCTGTGGAGGTGCATCCTCTTCAGCATTTTGGTGAGGTTCCTGGGCATATTAGCGCTAATTTCCATGGTGTTAGGTACCAGAGTGAGTTCATTTCTTTTCACTGATATGGATTTAAAGGGAGGTTTGTGTGGTGAAGGAGGAGACGGAGAGGTTGTTGTTGGTGTCTATTTTTGTATGTGTGATTCTTTTTTGTGCTATGGGTGGAGTCCTTAGAGCAGGGGGGCTGAGCGTGTGGGTTGTAGGTTGTTGGGAGAGTTGGGGGAGTGTGAGTTGATGTCGTCTGGGTTAGTATTGGGGTGGGGATGGGAGTGGGGGATCTCTATGGAGGGGTGGAGCAGGGGTTACGGCATGGGGGGAGAGGAAAGGGGGAGGGGGTCACCAGTCCATCAGTTCAAGGTGATTTCCAGTTGCTTCATCCAGCTGTGGTTGTTGTTGCAGGGTTGTCAATCTATGGTATGTGAGTTGGGTTGATTTGGTTGAGGTTGGTTTGCCGTCTTGTGGTGTGTGTTCGGTGGGACAGTTCTGTGAGCAGTGATTGACTGTAGTGGTTTTCATTGTTGTGTCGTTTCTATTATTTCTTCTTCCTCTTTACTGTCATCCAGTCGCATGCTGTTGTTTCGTTGTGGCTGTCGCTTGGTGGGTCTGTCGGCTGCCATTCTGATGGATCTTTGTGCTAATTATGTTAAAAACTGAAATTAACTGCATCACAATCAGTTTGCTGGGATGGCATACAAACCAAAAGAATATTAAATTAATAAAATAAAATATTTTCTACCTTTAGAATAGTCTTTAAAAGTTGTACTTAAGCATTAAATAAGGCTTTGTGAATAAACAAGAAACCAAAGTCTTACTTTAAAAAAAAACTTATTAGCATCTAGAAGAAAGATCTTTACTGAATTAGATCACTCCTTTGGGGGGCAGACAGGTAAATCCAACCAGCAGAATAAGAACAAGATACTCTATTTGTGAATTTCATGCAAAGGATGCAGTGGCTAACAGATTGAGGTTGAATCCCAGACAGAAGTGTTGTTTCTGGGGCACAGGGGGTGGGCAGGTGTGGAGGACTCCCTGGTCCTGAATGGGGTAACTGTGCCCCTGAAGGACCAGGTGCGCAGCCTGGGAGTCATTTTGGACTCACCAGCTGTCCATGGAGGTGCAGGTTAATTCTGTGTCCAGGACAGCTGTCTACCAGCTCCATCTGGTATGCAGACTGAAACCCTACCTGCCCACAGTTTGTCTCACCAGAGTGGTGCATGCTCTAGTTATCTCCCACTTAGACTACTGCAATGTGCTCTACATGGGGCTACCTTTGAAGGTGATTCAAAAACTACAACTAATCCAGAATGTGGCAGCTAGACTGGTGACTGAGAGCAACCGCTAGGATCATATAACACTGATCCTATGTCTCCAAGCAGAATTCAAAGTGTTGGTGCTGACCTTGAAAGCCCTAAACGGCCTCAGTCCAGTATATGTGAAGGAGTGTCTCCACCCCCATCATCCAACCCAGACACTGAGGTCCAGCTCCAAGGGCCTTCTGGTGGTTCCCTCACTGTGAGATGTTAGGTTACAGGGAAATAGGCAGAGGGCCTTCTCAGTAGTGGTGCCCGCCGTGTGGAACGCCCTCCCAGCAGATGTCAAGGAGATGTGTAACCTTTAGAAGGCATCTGAAGCTAGTCCTGTATAAGGAAACCTATTAATGTGTAATGTTTTGTTATGTTTTTATATATGTTAATAATAATAATTTATTATTAATAATTTATTATTATTATTATTAGTAGTAGTAGTAGTAGTAGTAGTAATAATAATAATACCCTGTCCATCTGGCTGGGTTTCCCCAGCCACTCTGGGCGGCTTCCAACAAAATATTAAAATACAATAGTCCATCAAACATTAAAAGCTTCCCTAAACAGGGCTGCCTTCAGATGTCTTCTAAAAGTCTGGTAGTTGTTTTTCTCTTTGACATCTGGTGGGAGGGTGTTCCACAGGGCGGGTGCCACTACCGAGAAGGCCCTCTGCCTGGTTCCCTGTAACTTGGCTTCTCGCAGTGAGGGAACCGCCAGAAGGCCCTCGGCACTGGACCTCAGTGTCCGGGCAGAACGATGGGGGTGGAGACGCTCCTTCAGGTATACTGGACCAAGGCCATTTAGGGCTTTAAAGGTCAGCACCAACACTTTGAATTGTGCTCGGAAATGTACTGGGAGCCAATGTAGATCTTTCAAGACCTGTGTTATGTGGTCTTGGCAGCCACTCCCAGTCACGAGTCTAGCTACCACATTCTGGATTAGTTGTAGTTTCTGGGTCACCTTCAAAGGTAGCCCCACATAGAGTGCATTGCAGTAGTCCAAGCGGGAGATAACTAGAGAATGTACCACTCTGGCGAGACAGTCTGTAGACAGGTAGGGTCTCAGCCTGTGTACCAGATGGAGCTGCCCTGGACACAGAATTAACCTGCGCCTCCATGGACAGCTGTGAGTCCAAAATGACTCCCAGGCTGCGCACCTGGTCCTTCAGGGGCACAGTTACCCCATTCAGGACCAGGGAGTCCTTCCACACCTGCCCGCCTCCTGTCCCCCCCAAAAAGTACTTCTGTCTTGTCAGGATTCAACCTCTATCTGTTAGCTGCCATCCATCCTCCAAAGTTGGAAGCTGTCCAGAGTGGTTGGAGCAACCCAGCCAGATGGGCAGGGTACAATTGTTGTTGTTTGTGGAGTGAGCTCCAACACTTCTAACTCTAGAGAAATAGGACTGCTGCTGCTGCTGCTGCTGCTACTACTACTACTACTACTACTACTACTAATAATAATAATATAGTCTGTATGTCCATGATCCCAGGTAATGCAACTCCCTCATAGGTTAATATCACAGAGTCCAGAGCACTCTGTGTTTCCTGGCCCTTGTTGCTGAATCATGCAATAAGAGGGGTTTATCATATTGTCTGGGTTCTTTCAGAGATGCGACTCCTTGTTCCATGTATAGGGCTCAACATGAAGTAACAGGTCTAACCCTTCCATCCCTCTTTCTCTAGATATTAATGTCAGAACCTGGGAAGCTGCTGCAAAAGGTGAAAGTGTGGCTCCAAGAGTACTGGAACGTTACTGACCTCATTGCTATTCTCCTGTTTTCTGTGGGAATGGTGCTTCGCCTGCAAGATCAGCCATTCAGGAGCGATGGCCGTGTCATATACTGTGTCAACATCATTTACTGGTATATCCGACTGCTGGACATCTTCGGGGTGAACAAGTATTTGGGGCCATATGTAATGATGATTGGGAAAATGGTAAGAAAGTCTTTCCCATTCTTTCTTTTTGTAATGAATGTTATAACTGAAAACAAGAGAATATGGTGCTACTTTTAGGCAACCTCCAGGTTTAACACTCAGTCTGCCTCCAGACAATTCAAAGCCCTTGCCATTATCCTTTTTCTGTACCTGGGCCATATCTCTTCCATTCACTGTAGCAGGCTTTGAGGCTGCGCTTCCAGCATGGATACTCCAAGTCAAAGGCAATGCAATTGGTCTATAAAAAAAACTATAGGCTAAAATTATTGTTTTTATATTGTGTCTCACCTTTCCTTAGAGGGAAAAAAATCCAGATTTCTGTATACGTATGTTTGAATTACATTCAAAACTCTCTTTTTTAAATGGGATTTGGGCTCCCACTGTGTGCTATTTGTTTCTTTAAAGATTTATAGCTATGCTGCCCTTCATCACATGTGAATCCAAGCTCCTTCTCCCAGCCCCCACAGCTGAATTAAGGAATTCCTTGGGTTGAACTAGCCAGGGCAACGGCTGCTGGCTGATTGTTAGAGCTTTGCCTCTGCAGGGCTCTCTGTCAGCCCCAGCTGATACCGGTAGTTGGACCTTCAACGCACCTTGGAAAAGGTTTTGAAGGTGTCGCTGATCAACCCCTCTTCTGGCCCAGACGTGAATTTATGTGACCTGACCTACACTACATATGGTGTCAGGTGTGGCACAGGTAGGAGTGGCTTGGCTAAAATGGTCTGGTAGACAAATGGGGAGGCCAGGCAGGCCTCTTGACCTGCCAGACTGAGGGTTGGTCCACACCTGCATGTACACCACTTAATTCCACCCCTTTGAGGTGATGACTCACAGCTGAATGGGTCATCAAATTCCACTGAAAAGCTTTGTGAGTGAGGTGGTATGGCCCTGATATTGATAGAAACACAGAAATAAAAAACAGCTGCCTCTCTTTTTTTCCTTAAACCTGAAATATGCCAAGCCATTATATATATAGAACATCGGCAAAAAGCGGTAAACATGAGTACAGACATCAAGTATCCCTAAGAAAACAGAAATTTTATGCAGTTAGAAACCTTTGCTACAGCCTTTAAGCTTGACATTGAAGCATTTGAACCTAGGTAGATTCTTGGAAAAAGTAATTGGATTGTCTCCAGTTTGTGTCTTTCCACTGCTAGGAGTTTTTTTGATCCAGAGGAAGCTTCCATAAGTGGAAGAAGGAGAAAATGATGTTTGCTTATTTCCTTTCCTCTCTGCAGTCCCCTCTGCCATTCCCAAATCTACTCCAGAAAATTAGGAGACACTTTAGAAAAGCGGTCACCAACCTTTTTAAACCCAAGGGCACATTTACATTTTTGATCACATGCCATGGACACTACTCTCCCTTCTGCCCCTGGATCACACACAAACACACACACAAGGCAGAAAGAGAGAAAAACCCACAGTAGCATTAATCTGAATCTTGAAAGACACATAGAGTTTAAGAAGTGGGGTCTTCCAGCATTATGTACTTGTCAAGGGAGAAAAAATGGCAACGGCTGTCACCACCTTTTGCTCAAAGGAGTAGTGAAGTGAGGAAGAGATTCAGACAACTTGTTTTATAATAGTTGAGCCCCATCAAGTATCTCTGAAATGTGCATTATATGCAGTTTCTCACTTTTCTCCACCCCCATCGTTCTGCCCAGGACACTGAGGTCCAGTGCCAAGGGCCTTCTGGCGGTTCCCTCGCTGCGAGAAGCCAAGTTACAGGGAACCAGGCAGAGGGCCTTCTCGGTAGTGGCACCCACCCTGTGGAACACCCTCCCACCAGATGTCAAAGAGAAAAACAACTACCAGACTTTTAGAAGACATCTGAAAGCAGCCCTGTTTAGGGAAGCTTTTAATGTTTAATAGATTATTGTATTTTAACATTCTGTTGGAAGCCGCCCAGAGTGGCTGGGGAAACCCAGCCAGATGGGCGGGGTATAAATAATAATATTATTATTATTATTATTATTATTATTATTATTATTATTATTATCATTATTATTACAGCCTTTAGGTTTTCTGTGGAAGCATTTCACCTTCTGTAGCATCTTATATTAAGCTGTATCCAAGTGCAGCTTGTTAGAATTCGGGCGTTTGAATAATGTTACAAAAGTCAGGTGCCTCCTCCTCTGTGCCAAGCAGGGTCAAGAGCCCATGGCACTCACTCAGGGTCTGGGGTCCTTTGAAGAACTGAGATATGTTGGAGACTGTCGTAGCTTTAAGAAATATGGTTTATTCACCTATTTACACCTTCATTCTGCATGGTCATCTCAAGAGGGGCTTGTACTCAACATTGCAGCCGTGGAGTCCAAGACATCTCTCCCAGTCAGCCTGCCCAAGATGGATCCCAGTCTTCCTGCTTCCTGCTTCTTCTTCCCAGCAACCCTTGCTCATGACTCAATTTTCCTGTCACCTCGCACCCAGTTACCCTGACAACCTTCCAAACACCTTCTCTGTTCACACCTCAGGGCAGGGGGAAAGGAATTTTCTTGCCTTGCCAATGGCTCTCAAGGGCCCCATATTGTTTCTTAATGGCCCTACCTTGGCCAGGTCATTTTGCATCCTCTGGAGCTTGTGTTCCTCCCTTCATGTCCCAAATAATCAAAAGCCTACCATTCATTAATTTATAGGGTTTGGGGGGTCTCCCTCCCAAACCTACAACACCAATTTGATCTTTGTGCTTTATAAACATTTTCACCCACCTTACAGCAGGACAAACTAGATATATTTCTCTCTCTCTGTCTCTCTCTTTTTTCTTTTTTTTTCAGATGATAGACATGATGTATTTTGTCATTATTATGTTGGTGGTTCTGATGAGCTTTGGTGTTGCAAGACAGGCGATACTTTTTCCCAATGAGGAGCCTTCCTGGAAACTGGCAAAGAATATTTTTTACATGCCGTATTGGATGATCTATGGGGAAGTGTTTGCAGACCAGATAGACCGTAAGCACGTTTATGATTCTCATACTCCAAAGTCAGGTATCAAACTCCAATCAGGTGATATTTTACCAGATCATTTTTAACACTCTCGATAAATGGCTTAAGATAGAGGACTCCAAACACTACAGGAAAGTATAATGAAAAAATTATGTTCATGCCTGCCACTTAAATTGTTAATTTCACAAGGTCATATTAACAACATTTCCCAATAACCATAACTTTGCTAAGTTATGCATTTCCTTTTCAACACATGTAATTCACATTAAAACTAACAATTTTTTATTATGCATGATGCATTGAATGGTACATCTAAGACATAATGGTATATCTACATGATGACCATGCAATGGTTTTCTACCAGTTTAATAGTCATGGCATCTCCCAAAGAATCCTGGGAATTGTAGTTTGTGTGAAAATGCTGCAAATTCTTTTAGATCCAAGCATTCCTCACAGTGCTGCAGTTTCCTGGGAAGAGGGAGTGACTCTTAAGCCAATTTAAGGCTGCAGTGTAGATCATGCCAACGTGCTTCATTTCCCCCCATCCACTAATTTGCTTTTGGGGCATAAACATCAAACCCAGTTAGCTATTAAACATTCGGTTCCGAAAGTTATTGCTGGATCTTGGGCTGGTTTATGCCTGCTGTAATCTCTTGACCTGCCTGATTGCTGCCAGTAGCACTCTGAGATACTGGCAGAATATTTATTAGAAGATTATAGGTGTCATTCAACTATTAAGCAACAAAAGTTGGTTGCCTTGTATATGGTTTGGAACTGGTGTAGCACATTGGCTAAGAGGCTGAGCTATGAATTGGGAGGTACCTGGTCATATCTCCACTACAAATTCAGTGGCTGGCCTGAAGGAAGCCACTGTCTTAGCCTCAGTCCTCCCAACTACAGGGTGGGTGGTAAGAATCGAGCAGAATTCAATGTCACACTAAGGCAATGATTCCATCAGTGTAAGCATTTCTGTTTGCCAAATTGAATGCTCCCCCTCCTGCGCTGTTATGGGAGTTCTCTGGAAGCCCTAGAGCTGATTTGGTGAGGACAGGTGGGAAAGTCTGGTTGTGGTGGTGTGACTCATTGTGCTGTCTCCCACTAACACAGCTATTGAGTTGAATCCAGCTGCATTACTTACATTCTATGGTGGCTGTAAGTATTACAACTAGATAATGAATGGGAAGAACTTTGAACTCTGGAAAGCACTATGCAAAGGTTAAATGTTATTAATGCGTTTCCAATCTATATGTTTCCATACATTTCTGTTGTCCTAAGAATTCATTTGTCTGGCCACCTGAAAACGCAGAGTTCTGTTTTAATTAACCCTCCTGGTGCCACTCAGGGCAACATCCAAGGGCAGACCCAGGCTAGCAGCCATTGGAATGCAAGAACAAGACTAGGGATGCCATGCTTAGCACAGGCATGCTGGAGAAAATTAGCACACCTTCTCTACTTGAATGTTAAAAAAAAAAAGGTATATAGTCCAGTCCAGTCAAAGGTGACTATGGGGTTGTGGCGCTCATGTCGCTTTCAGGACGAGGGAGATTGCGTTTGTCCACAGACAGCTTTCCGGGACATGTGGCTAGCATGACTAAATCGTTTCTGGTGCAACGGGACACCGTGACAGAAACCAGAGTGCACGGAAACGACGTTTACCTTCCTGCCACTTGAATGTACATGTGGGTTGCATTTCATAATGAGGCCTTGTTCCAGTGGTGGTTAAAAATGATTCCTTCTGTACTAATAGATCCCTGTGACATCAAGGGCATCCTTGAGGTGAGCCTGGGCTTCTGTAGTGCAGCTCGTGTGTTCCTGTAGAATTCAAGAACATGGATTGGAGCAAGAGGCAGCTTGGTTTCTCCAGTTGTTCATGTCTGGATAAAGTGTAGTCATCAGCTCTGGCATTCATCCTAACCTCCAGCTTCACAATATTTCTGCATAATGGGAATTTTTGCTAGAAAACCATTATGCTCTTTTCATCCTAATGGTTTTAAATATCTAAACTATCTTTAGAAAAGGGATTTCCTCTTTCAAATTATTCTTCCTCTTTTGTTCTCAAAGATAGCATTGCATGCAAGCAAACAAAAATAAGGATAGCACCCATGCAATTTTCTTCCTGAGTTTGTCTTTCCATCTTTTTCATATATTGCAAGAATCTTCCTTTTGGGGGTATAAGGGAAGAGTGGGGATAGGGAGAGTCACAAAGTTTGGGGTTTCCTTCAACAAACATCTGTTCCTCTATAACTGGCCATTTATTGGTGTTGTACTAAGGATGTGGCATAGTGCAACACATTCTGCAGAAATTTGGCTGGGGTGTGTGCTTTTTTCTAAAGTGGTGTGCTGATTGTAGTTTAGAACCATGTAAATGGAGAAGGAGCAAGACAAAAGCTGACTGTGGCTGTAAATGTCTTTTAACAGGATGGGAAGTGCTAAAGCCTTACATAGAGATTCAGATAAATCTGTTTTACTGTTGATACTGATTATTTGAACTCTTAAGTAACTGTTGTTACTCATTATTTGAGTTCCTAAGGTAATAACTACATCAGATGCCTCTTACTAAATCTAGTCTGGTTGTGAAACAGCTTGCAACATAACTTACCTTGGAGAACTTTATAATAGTTTTGAAATAAATAAAATATAAACACTGGGGATTATTGAGCCCCTGTGCCGTCTTAAACTTAAGCATTCAGAAAGGGAAAACAGAGTTTGCCAGCCCTTATGTTAATCAAACATTTGAAGGATCTATTAAATCTCCATGAGCATGCAGTGCAGGGATGCCATCTCGCTCTCAGGATTGCAGGTGCCCATCATCGTCAGGTGGGCTTCAAAAACGCAATGGACGTTGTGCATCATGCGTATGACATCACATGCACTACGTGCAGGCATGTGCAAGAGACATTGCGCACCCATGTCATGGCGGCTAGTGGCGGCTCCTCTTCCTCTCCACAGCCAGCAAAGCACCCTTTTCCGTAGGGAGGGGCTCAGACTCGGAGGCAGAGAGACCACCCCCCACCCGGAAAAGGGTGCCTCCCTCTCTGACTGCAGAGGGTGGAGCTGGACTGTTTCTCTCTCAGAGGCTGGCTGGCTGCCTCTCTCCCTCTGGCTTGGTGGGTACCTGCCCCCACAACTATAGGACTTGGCTCCTATGATCCAGTGTTTGTGTTACTGAGATTGATTTCTGCACAAAACAGACTTTCAAAGTGAAAAACAAAGAGCAAATGTCTACAACATTCCGAGAATAATTTTAGGCAGGTAAAAGTCTGGATCTGCCTGAGAGAGAAGAAATCTGGGCTGGAGAATACGGTGCCTTACGAGAATCTCCTGCTGAGCTCCTTCAGCTGCTCTTATGCAGGGACTTGAGTCTAGCATTGCAGTCTGCTGTCAAACATTCTGTGATTTCTCATCTATAATATTGTCTCTAAAACATGCTGGTTAAACCACACGATGTTACATGTTATTTCTCTGAAATGTTTGTTTTTGCACTATTTGGAAATGTATATTCTCCACTCTGGCCTAAGCTAAATCAGCCACAGTTGACTCTTTAGAGTAGTACACTGGAGTGTTTGTACTTTCTCAAATGTCAGCCAGACACCGGCCTACAAGCTCAACAAGCTCTTTAGAGCAATCAGACATTACAATATTTTGGTTTCTCTTTCTTTCTTGCATTTTCTATCACTTTGCTAGTCATAAATTCTGGGTTCATTTAGAAATCCACATGTTTCTTAGGCCTGTACTAATGGTATATAAAAATTTCACTGAATTTGAGAAATAAACAAATACTATATTTGTTTCATTTGTATAGTTTTGTTTGAGTTTTTTATTTTGTTACTTTGCATTGTTCTGTGAAGCATGACAGCAGGCTGGCCAGGCTGGCACATGGGGGCATCAACTGGCAGCCTCTCCATTCCATGGATGTGCCCCATGTTAGTCTTAACCTCTGTGAAGCAATGCATAGTGATTTACAAACTGGCTGCATGTTCTCTGTGATTTTTGTGGTGGTGAAGTGTCCATAAATAAATGACTGAATTCTTTTTGAATGGGGAACAAATGGAATGTGCATGGATATTGTAGACTGTGTTGTTAGGGTTGGGAATGAAATGTATTTGTTGAGAAGGTGCATTCATAATTATTTGACACAGGAGGCATTTTTATTATTATTTGAGGCACACTGAATTTCTCTGGCCCCCTTGCTAAACCTCTAAACATTTCCCCTAGAATGTGTTTTTGCTGCTAAACAGGAGGCAACGTCCTTCTCTCACACATGGGTTGAGTCAAAAGAGAAATGGATTTTATAGCAATATTTACAAATGAGCAAATTTCAAAACCCACATGCAAGACACATCTTTAAAAAAAATAAGTTCTGTGTCATGGCGGTTGTAATCATATTGGAGCAAGAGACCTACTTGGAGACTCTTCCCTCAGCCAATGGTTGGTGGGTGCTATGGCCTGAAGCAGGCCTCACTCTCGGCTCTTCAGTGACCAGGGAAGAGACAGAGGATCTGACAGGAAGCTACACAAAGAACATGGAGGAGGCCAGGAAAAATTAGCATCACTAAAAGATGATAGATACGGGAGATCGAAGATGCAGGCAAGGACTGAAAATATGCCAGTTTTCCAGTGTTCCACTGTTCCATCACTTTCATAATTTTTTATCCAACTAGCATTTTGTCTGTGGGCTGCAAATCTACATGGGAGTACCTAGTCCAGAGCATGGGATAAAATTCAGAACTGCAAAAATGCATAGGATGTATTCCCAAACAGAAACTTCACTGATTTATACCATGCAGGTGATCATGGCAAAAAAGTTTTAATGAACTCTGAGGCCTTTCATCCCTCTCATTCCTCCCTCTCTCTCTACATTCTCTTCTGAAATAGTCATGATGGAAATGGGAGCAGCACGGCTGTTATTCCAGACTACCGGTAGTTAAACCAAAACACTTTTGTCTTTGCTTTGCCCATCACAGTCTCTGGCTCCACACACTGCCAGCCTGTGTCCCCCAACAGATGACACCTGACAAATGTGGCCCACCAATGTGGCCCCTTCAATAAAACAAAGACAATTTCCCCATGCTATTCTTACAAGGAATCTGGTAAAATGTGGGTTGAATGAGGTAACTGTTAGGTGGATTTGTAGCTGGTTGACTGATTGAACTCAAAGAGTACTCATTAATGGTTCCTCATCATCCTGGAAAAAAGTGACAAGTGGGGTGCCACAAGGTTCTGTCCTGGGCCTGTTGTTGTTCAACGTCTATATAAATGATTTGGATGAAGGAATTGAGGGGATGCTGCTCAAATGCGCAGATGACACCAAACTTGGGAGCAGAGGTAGAGCTACCTGCTGCGGCACCCAGAGTGGCGCGGAGGTGGGACTAGTTGCACGCCTGGCGAGCGTCCATAGCTGCCTGCCGCTCGTGCAGTGAGCATCGGGAAGACACCTGCTGTCCACACAGTGAGCGTCGGGGGAGGGGTGCTGCTAGCCTCTCAACGCCCACAGTGAGCGTCTGAGGGGCGCTGTGAGAGTGGGTGGGTGCGCGGCAATGTCGCCACCCCACCCCCCCGGGATGGGACCTGGAGTGGACCATACACACACACACACACACACACACACCCCGCACCCTTCTTCCTCTGCCAGTGCAGAGGGACAAATAGAAGGTTACAATAGGGACAAATAGAAGGTTTTGTACTTAGGCAAGTAGAACCAGATGCACAAATATAAGATGGGGAACAACAGTGTGATGCAGCAGCAAAAAAAGCTAATGCTATTCTAGGCGGCATCAACAGAAGTCTAATGTCCAGATCAAGGAAGCTCATAGTCCCACTGTTAAGTCTAACACAGCAGACGACACAGTTCTGTTTATTTGCCTGGAACAGGACTGGTGAAGGGCAGACCATATAGAACACTACAACGCAACAGTAACAACATTCTGAATACTTTCTAATCCTTCATTTGTGTCTAAAAACCGCTACAGAATCTATATACACACACCCCTGGGCGGGTGAGAACTTCAATACATAACACCCCTCCCCACCGAGATAAGGCAATTAGGTGGTTCCATATTGACTCTTGTTGAAGCTGGAACGTGTGCAGAGGAGCTGGGCGTTTGGGAGACCGCCGTGACCCGGTTGGCTGCTCGAGTCCCGTTGCGAGCTGTGCTATGGTGTCGTTGGGCCTGATCCCGGCTCCGCTGCTGCTGGAGGGCCTGTTGCGAGGGTCTGGACACTCAGAACTGGTCGGAAGGCAGGCAAAACTTATGGCTCGGCTCGGCTCCGTGTCAGGTTTGTGAGGGGGTGTAGGAGTAGCGCTTGGTGTCGGTTCTATGGGCTGCCGTTGAGTTGAGTATTCCCAACCCGTTTAGCCGCCACAAACGCCCGTTGAAAAGCGGGGCCCAGGACTCCCACTATCGTGGCCGGCACCCAAGGAATGACCCACATAATTCCTGAAAAACCTTATTCCCGGAGACCTTGGTGCGTCAGGCCCGGGGGCTCACCCCAAAGTGGCGGAGGAAGAGGAGTGCAGGCGGCGTGCCCTGCTCCTATTCCGGGACACGTGCCAGCCCCGCTGAGCCCCATTCTTTCCGCCTGCTCTCCGGGTGGAATGGTGCTGTTAGAGCGTGGCGGATGCCTAGCCCCAAGAGGTACCTTTCAAAAGCCCTGACTGTGAACTGTGGCCCGTTGTCGGAGACGAGGACATAGGATAGCCATCTTCAAGTATCTAAAGGAGTGTCCCATGGAAGAGGGAGCAAGCTTGTTTTCTCCTGCTCTGAAGGGTAGGATTCAAGCCAATGGCTTCAAGTTATAAGAAAGCAGATTCTGACTAAACGTCAGCAAGAGTATCTGAAGAAGTGTGCGTGCACACGGAAGCTCATACCAAGAACGAACTTAGTTGGTCTCTAAGGTGCTACTGGAAGGAATTTTTTTTTTTTTATTTTGTTTTGACTATGGCAGACCAACACGGCTACCTACCTGTGTCAGGAAGAGCTGTTTGACAGTGGAACGGTCTCCCTTGGGGACGTTGTGGTCTCTCCTTCCTTGGAGGTTTTTAAGCAGATGTGGGTGGGCATCTGTCCTGGATGCTTTAGTTGAGATTCGTGCATTGCAGGGGGGCTGGACTAGATTATCCTTGGGATCCCTTCTCAAACACAAAGTTAAGGCCTGCTGCAGGAATGAAAAGAAAAGAGCCAAGACAGCTATTAAAATCTGAAGAGGACGGCGGAAAAGGAGAGGCCTATCTGGCTGTCTATACATTAAAAGGACATAAAGCACATTTCTCTCCCCCCCCCCCAATTGATCATGGGAACTGTAGTTTACCCTTCAGAGAGTTATACCGGTAATTCCCAGCACCCTTAACAAACTGCAGTTCCCAGAATTCTTGGGGGAAGGAGAATGTTCTTTAAATGTATGATGTGTACATAGCCTTACTTATTAATTGCTCTGGACTGAATTTTTTTTTCTATGCTGGTGAACTTTGTTCATCAGAATTAATTCAATTTTCTGTAAAAGGCAACCTATTCAAAAGGACCCCAGAGAAATCTTCCTTGACCAACAGTCAATTCAATTGAAGGTTAAACGGAGGGCAGAGAAAAAGACTGAACCTATCCAAAGTTTGCACTTCTCTCGATCATCTATTTTCATGACAGGCTTTTGATATCAAATTCTTCTTAAACTTTTAATGTGCATCAACAAAGCTTTGGATCCATTCACAGTACTTTGTTGACCTCTTTGTGTTCAGGGGCTGAAGGGCCAGGGGTGCGCATGGGACCACTCCCTCAATCACGGGGGCAAGCCGACATGCCCGCTTGTGTTTATGACTCCAAAGTTCTATAAATTCAGAGCCTCCCATGAGGCAGTGGGGCAGGGCTAAGGCACCGTCCTCTCCACAGCCTCCCCACCCCTTCCTGGGGCAGTGCAGGAGTGGGGCAGGCTGCTGTGAGGTGCGTTGACAGAGGCACTCCCACCGGCAAGCCCAAGGTCGGTAGGGCAGTGGTGTGGCTTCTGGTGAATCTTGAAGTGTCCATGAGAGAGGCATTAGAGGCAAAGACTCTTGAGGGGCCTGATGTGCCCACAGCGCTAGGAGTTATTTTGCTGCTGGAGACAAAGGGCAAGATGGTACCCCCTATCATTCCTTGAACAGAAGCTGGGGGGATTGGCAGTTGAATCTTATTGGTACAACTTCTGTCACCACACTAAAGGGGCCCAGGAGAGGTTGTGTGGCACCCCAGCTCCCCACCCCCAGCACCCCTTCAAAGCCCCCTTCTCTGCCCTCCTCTCCCTTTGCCTTCATCAGTCAGCCTCTGCAGGGACACAAAATTATGTCACTGGTTCATTCAGTCATTTCTGAGAACAGATGAATAAGGCACATCCCAAACAGAAACTCAGGGGGTGGGTTCCTACATGGGCCAATGTAATATTATGGTTAGAATCTTGCTCTAGAGCCATGGTTCAAATCCCCACTCAGCCATGAAGTTCACAGGGTGACCTTGAGCCCATCTCTGGCCTCCTTCACAGGACTGTTGTGAAGGTAAAAGAGGAGGGGTGAGAAAGATATGAGTTCCCTTGAGCTCCTTGGAAGAAAGGTGGATATAGATGTAATAAGTAAATATACAAATTGTTTTTAACCTTCCATACTCTTGGAAAGTCAAACTTCTTTGGGGAGTGTGGAGTGCCTCAAGTCTTTTTTGTTTTATTTTATTTTTAAAGCAAGTTTATTTCAGCTATTAAGTGTTTGGAAACATTGGCCTAAATGCACACTCACTTTCAATACTACAGCCAGAATGTGCTTTATTTCAAAATCAGGATTTATCCATAGCCTGCACACAGAAAGTGAGGAACTGCACATCCTCAAATTTTGTTAATTTGAAGGTTGAGTAAACTTCCTATCATGAGACCAGACTTGATTCCTAAAACGAAGCTGCAATCTGGAACACTAAAGCAAAGTTGAAATAGGAAGCTAATTGAACAAATATGCAAACAAAATGAAGTTTAAATAATTGCCTTCTCTTCCTTCCTTCCTTCCTTCCTTCCTTCCTTCCTTCCTTCCTTCCTTCCTTCATTGGAAGAGTTAATATTAGCAGGTGCTTTGCCTTTCCCAGTAGCAGCTGGCATGGTGCCTTCAGATGTTTAAAGAGAGTAACTCCCCTCACCCCTGACCAGCGGTCAGGTGGCCTGGGCCATGAGGAGACGAGTTGCAGTCCAGCCACATCTGGTGGAACCACCTTAGTTCATGCCTGGCCGCCACTCACAGAGCACAGACTTGTGTACCTGGCACAGAAGGAAATTTATTAACTTCTGTCAGGTGGAATTGTTTGGAATTATGCTATCACTTATGCTGAGTGGGGGACTGGTTGCATGTTTCATTGGCTGAATGGGTTTGCTTGTAAAATAAAGACAAAAAGAAATGACAGAGCCTATGTATGTTAGTAAAATTGGAACAGTTTGCTAATTAAATTTGGTTGGATCTAGACTACGCTCCTGCTGGCAGGGAGCTGGGAAGTGCTTTTTTGCAGATTCTCCCCTCCCTCCACAGCCCCCAGCGCCACCTGCCACACTGTTCCATGGGGGCGGGGGGTCCTCACTATCAGTGTGGGAGGTGGTGCGAGGGGCTGCAGTGGGAGGGAAATAATCAAAGCCTCACCCACTCCACCAACAGCGCAGGTTCCCTCTCTGCTAGATCAAAAATTAGATCAAGCTAGATCCAAAATTCTATCCATGGAAGGCAATTTCAGAATACAACCCAATATATCTCAGTCTGGTACACAGTCCAAAAGCAATTATGAGTAACTCTCCTATTCCTGCCAGCAAGAAGTTTGTGTCCACTTTGTGAATTTGACCCCAGTGTCCATATTTTTGGTTTTCAAAAAAGGTTAATCAATGCATTGATACAGGGCAGTTCAACAAATAATGTAAGAACTCTTCCTTTGGTTGTTTCCGAAAACAAAAAACCATGTATTGTATTGAACATTTCCATATTTATCCTTCAAGACAGAAATAGTCGTTAATTTAAATCTGAGCATATAAACAATTCCCCCCCAATGTGAATTGGTCCATTTTGATCAAGTAATCTTCCAATTCATGTTTACACTTGACAAAGGCTGCTCTGGAGGATAGGACTTGAACCAATGGCTTCAAGTAACAAGAAAGGAGAATCTGACTCAACATCAGGAAGAAGTTTCTGGCAGTAAGAGCTGTTTGACAGTGGAACAGTCTCCCTCAGGGGGCTGTGGACTCTCCTTCCTTGGAGGTTTTTAAGCAGAGGTTGGATGACCATCTGTCCTGGATGCTTTAGCTGAGATTCCTGCATTGCAGGGGGTTGGACTGAATGAACCTTGGGGTCCCTCCCAACTACAGTTCTATGATTCTGTTATTGTACGATCTAGGAGAGTACAACTGGTTTGACCATGCTGGGTGCACAGCTTCTGGGGCGCCATAGCAGGTGTGACAACTATGAAGTCCAACGGAAGACGAGGGGAGGGGGTGCCAGATTTTGGTACTGCACGGAGCGCCACGGAAATTTGAGATGCCAAAGTCTGCCAGTGCACCTGACCAAGTTGTCATTGTAACTCTATTCATTGATGTCAGGTCACATTTGGAATACTTATTTTCAAGTCTAATTTTGAAATCCTGATAAGCCGTTGTCCAAGTTTGCTTGAAACAAGCTTCAGAAAAACTGTAAGGATGCAGGGTGTGAACAACCTGCTTCCAAGAGTCCCAACGTAAAATCATAGAATGGTAGCATTGGAAGGAACCTCCAGGGTCATCTAGCCCAACTTTCTGCAATGTAGGAATCCTGCCCACAGTCATCCGCGGGTGGGCTTGGACCACCAACTTTCTGGTTAGCAGCCACAGAGATGCATACTTCAGACTAAATTGTATTCATGCGGCAAAAGCAGCAAACAACTTTTCATTAACCTTTTCTAAAGCAGGTTTTAAAAGCTATCATCCTGATATATAACAGACATTTGAAGCTCTAAAGGAGCAACTGGGACAGTGGAATGGTATGACAGAGCCACCGTCCTGACAGGGCAGGGGGCAGGGCGTGTGGGCATCATTCAGCACGCCTGATCGATCTCTGCAGCCCCAGGAGCTCACTGCCCCCCTGCTCTGCCCTCATGCTGCAGCGCACCTTGCGTGGGACGGCCGCTCTGCAGCATTGCCAAACCACTCCTGGTGTTCTAGGGGTCTCGGGACATTATTCCCTTGGGCCTTGCCCTGGTCTCCCCTTCGACACCTATTAGATAATTCCTTCCTTGCTCTTTGGCCTATTAAGATGAGGCGAAGCTGTCTTCCCCACTCCCACCGCTTTGAGATATTTTGACAATCAAGGGGTATATAATGTTTATGTGTGAAATAAATAATGTGCCCTTGTAATCCCATATGTGCACCAAGTAGCTTCCTCCAGCTGGGCTTGGAGGTGATGAAAAACAATAGAAGAGTGAGTTGACAGCAGGAGACTGTGATTGAATGCTGGGCGGAGTCGTAGTGAGTGACAGGTGGAAGGTGTCTGTTGGGAATGACAGTTGAAGAGGAGTTGAGAGACAGAGAGTTGATGGGAAAGGTGGTGAGGGAGAGAATGAAAGCACAGTTTAAACATTTAGGATAGCTCTGGAAATGAGAGTCAGTGAAGCAGGGCATCAGAGCTCCTATTTATTCATCTGTATTTGTTCTGAATACTATGTTCCCTTAATCAATATATATCTAGTATTTTAACTTTCCGCTTGCAGTGGGTTATAAGCTCAGTAGATCTCTCCCATGTGCCTTCTGCAGAAATACTAAAGGAAGCATAGCGGCAGCAGGTTGGTGCAGGCTGCGCAGTGTGGCGCATCTGGCTTCCTGGTGCTGATCATTGCTGCCACTTACCATGGGGGGGGGGGAAGGTGCAGGAAGCTGAGTGGCAGGAGCAGCTGGGGAGCCAATCTGACCCTCCAGCTGCCGCACCATCACTGCTCTGAGCTCTCCGTGCCTTTCCCCTCTCAGCAAGTGGCAGTGACACTCTGCATTGGGAAGCCAGGTGACCAACACTGTTTTGCTGAAGTGTGTGGGCAAAATCAAGCCAGGCAGATACAACCCTCCAGGCATGCTTCCTCCCCAGGACACCTTCCCCAAGTGTTTTTTTCCTGTTTGGAATGTGTCCTTGGCCTCTGAGAGTGGGACAGAGGGAGAGTCCTACTACCCTCTGAGATGTCGTAACAGAAGGTTTTGTGAAGACCATTACATCTAGACTTGGGAGGTTAGGTGAGGGATTGGCCTAGTGACCTCTGGGAACCAGAGTCTTATAGAGAAATCCAAGAACACCAGAAGTAGCTTTAAAAATGTTGAGTAAAACCTTAATTCAACCATATGGCAAACTGCAACTGCCAGAATTCCTCTTACATATTCAGGTCCAACAGAAGATGCAGATTAAACAGGGGAACTGGGGTCGATTCTGCTAGATGTATTTCTCATCTCAAAAGCTTCTTAGGCCTTGGTCTCTTTACTTGGTTGTGCTATATTGAGGCTTTTTGGCCAAACTAATCTGGAGGAGGGCTGGTTATACAGAGGAACCTGCCTGAAGAAGTAGATTGGTCTAGACAACTTAGACATAACATATTATGATCCTGTCATTTTTCGTCCGTGATGGACTGTTGTAACTACTGTTCTACTGACAGCCTATAAGGAGTTGTTATCGCCACCCAAAGTAATGATCCCAGCTAACACACACAGCTCAGATTTGGAGAATTCTATGTCATTTCCCCTTTCTTCCCTCCAAACAAAAAGTTAATGAAACAAAGGTGTATGCTATATTGCCTACATAACCTGTGTCTGATACTATAAATATTTTATTGTCTCTTCCCTCCACCATCATTTCTAGGGATACTATCTGCAGACCAGAATGAAAATAACATGTCAATAAAATTTCTGTGATGCTTCTGTGTTTCTTACTTTTCCTTTTTATATATATTATTTTTATTGGTTTTCCAAATTATTAGAGTTTAGACCAAATTACTTTAATACAATTTCTTTTTTTTTAAATCCGGTTTCCCTCTCCTGTTGCAAACATATGTCCACCACTTCCTCTTGTAGGCACTTCATCTCTTCTTTAATAGCCACTTAATCCTTCTCTTGATGTTAGTCCATTCTCACAGCTGACCATTATTCTTTCCTTACATACAGCACTTCTGTTGTTTCTCATAAATATAAAATCCATTTGATGTGTTTAGTCCTTCATAAATGTTGTTCTCAGACCTGGTGTGCTGGGAGAGTTAGTTGCTATTCCTTAGTTCACTGCAGTGTTTACAAGGTCAGTTGTTCACTGCAGTGTTTACAAGGTCAGTTCACACTCCATATTCCTTCCGCTGTTCACCAACTTGCATACAGGCTGCAGCTATAAATAACTCCCAGTCCAGATAACATGCCCAGTCTCTGCCATTGAAATTCCATTCTGGGGTTCTTCCTCGGCACACAGCTAAAGATGAACTCTTCTCTCAAATACAGCCTCTTGCCAGATTTAATTAGCAGCCATTCATCTTCTTACTCTGCATTGCTCCGTCTCTTTTTTCTATCATAATTTTTATTGGTTTTACATATAATCACATTGTGTAACATATTCTCTTATTATATCCTTTTGGTTCACCTGAGCCTAACGACTTCCCTCCCTCCCTCCTAATGGTTTACAAAATTAAATTTTGCATCTTTGCTTTTCACTACTTTTCCTATTCTTGTTATATCATTACTTAAAATAATATCTGAAGAAGTGTGCATGCACACGAAAGCTCATACCAAGAACAAACTCAGTTGGTCTCTAAGGTGCTACTGGAAAGAATTTTTGATTTTGTTAAAATAATAAATTACTCATCCTGAATAAGTAGTAATTTCATCTTACAAATCTTCTGATAACCCTGCTAGTGATGTTAATTGCTTACAGTTGTCTTTCAAATATAATATAAATTTATTCCAGTCTTTTTGAAATGCTTGATCTTGCTGGTTCCGGGTTCTTCCTGGCAGTTCCGCTACTTCTGCAAAGTCCATCAATTTCATCTGCCACTCTTCTTTTTATGGTACTTCATGTTGTTTCCATTTTGGAGCTAACAAAATTCTGGCTGCAGAACAATTTTTTATCTTGTCTCAATATCTCTTTACCCAGTAAAAAAGCTTCTGGTTTTACTCTGCATTGCTCCCTCACACTCCAGTCCAAATAAAGTCCCTTCAACCTCGATCGATGGAGGAGGGCATAATAAAACCTTGTTAAATTCCTTGTGGGGCATAAATCAAAAGCCTCCCCCCTCTTTTCCTTGGTGCCAGACAGAATAACAGAGCCACAGCTACACACATCTCTTTCATTTTGCAGGGGAGGACAAGGGAAAAACATTTAGAAACCATATGAAAGCACAAAGCACCTTGTGTTCCCCCTTCGTTCCCAGCTGTTGTAAGGGTTTTCAAGCTTCAGAAAAATCATTCAAATACCTTCAACCACCCAAACCCTGTCCTTTTGACAGATTATTGGTTGCAGCCCTTTATCATATGTCATTTCAGGAGCACCTCATGATTAACGCCAATATTCCAAATTAACGAGGAACCAATCCCAAATCATGCCAGAGACGGAGGTTCGTCCATGGCAGGGTTGCACCCTTTCTGCCTTTCAAGTTGGCAGACACAGCCTTAAGTGGCACAGCGGGATGCAGTGAACTCCCCAGAACCCACTGGGGAACACGGTCAGGATTTTTGCCACATAAATCCTGACTTTCCCCTGCCTGAACTTCCCCTCTGCCCCAGAGGGCAGTGGAGAGCTACTGTCATGAATCGTGATGTCAGCCGGAAACCCTGTGTCCCTTACTTTTCCATTCTGCGTTGGTCAAATGATCTCTTTGCTTACTTCTTTGAGGAGCTCTGCTACACTATCTATATATTACCAAAAAGCAAAAAAGTTATAGCAGAACAAAAAAGTTTAGCATACATATTTTAATCAGTTCATGTCCATAATTTACTGAATGCTGTTTTAGAGCAAGCAGTGAAAATCTTGAAACAAAAGGAAATGCCAGGGAAAGCTGCTCCTTCTGAAGACTTCATTGTATTTCTCAGCAAACTGATTTAAAGAACCCACCTTAAACTCAAAACAGTGGTAGCATTAAGATAAATTCAACAGGAAGATTAATAACTGAATGACGTAAATTGGAGAATTGACTAAAATGGTTATAGTAAAATATGCAGGAATGATAGATAACGTAGAAAGAACCAAAGATGGAAGGAAAAGAAGGGAAGTCAACAGACATATGGCATTGTGTTAAATGTTTACTTTGAGATGTATAAATGAGAAATCTAATAAAAATTATATATATATATATAATTTCAATAGCCATAGGAGTGGATATTCTCTGGAAGATTTGCAGAGTGCCTGATCTCAGTGAGTGATCGGAGAGTGAATGCTCCTGTGGTTCTTAAGCTTTTGTTGGTGCACTTAAATATTTGATAACTTCTGTTAAGGTTTTGAAAACTGGGGTTCTTTTTAATCCCCCTCCTCCCTTGTTTCTTCCCAGCTCCTTGTGGTCAGAATGAAACCAGAGAGGATGGGAAAATAATTCAGCTGCCTCCCTGCAAAACAGGAGCATGGATCGTTCCTGCCATCATGGCTCCTTGTGGTCAGAATGAAACCAGAGAGGATGGGAAAATAATTCAGCTGCCTCCCTGCAAAACAGGAGCATGGATCGTTCCTGCCATCATGGCTTGCTACCTCTTGGTTGCAAACATCCTTCTGGTGAACCTGCTCATTGCTGTTTTTAAGTGAGTTTCATACCTGTGAGAGAGTGTCTATTGTTTTTAAAATTCAGTGACTGTAATAAATGTTTCAGGAACTTTTGATGCTCAAGTTTGGAATTTCTAGGATGGGGTTATAGTGATAGTGTTGGTAGTGCATTTACATGGTTAACAGCTCAGATTACTTTTGCAGTTAATCAGGAGAATGTAAACTCACAAAATGGTAAAAAGTTACAAACATACCATCTCAGGACTATTTAATTGCTCCTCTTCCAACATTGTGTATGCAATCAAATGCCAACAGTGCCCTTCAGCTCTCTATATTGGACAAACAGGCCAAACCCTACGCCAAAGGATAAATGGACATAAATCTGATATCAGGAATCACAAGACAGAGAAACCAGTAGGAGAACACTTCAATCTCCCAGGACATTCTATACAAGATCTCAAAGTAGCTGTCTTACTACAAAGGAATTTCAGAAATAGACTGGAAAGAGAAGTTGCTGAATTGCAACTAATTACCAAACTTAAAACCATGGAGAGACCTGGTCTGAACAAAGACATTGGATTCTTATCTCATTATACATGACAAAGCTATCTTTAGCCATCTCACCCCTTGCTTTTCCTGTAAGACCAATTGCAGTCGTTAACAGTCGTCAACAGGTTTTCCACACCTATCAGCCAATCACCCATTCCCACCACCCTTCTGAGTAATACCCCTCCCCACTCTCTCACTATATATAAGGGTCTGGTGACTTCTGTTTCAGTGTATCTGAAGAAGTGTGCATGCACACAAAAGCTCATACCAAGAACAAACTTAGTTGGTCTCTAAGGTGCTACTGGAAGGAATTTTTTATTTTTTATTTTGTTTTGACTATGGCAGACCAACACGGCTACCTACCTGTAACTGATAAAAAGATAATGAGTTATCTTTTTAAATAGCTTTTTAATAGTTCAGAGAGTTCTCTTCTGGTCAGAAAAAGAGATCTGACCCAGCAACCTTCCACATGGATAACTAGATAAGATGCAGGAGACATAGGAAATACGGATCTTCCCATTTTATTGTATTTTACAACTTCCTTAGAGCCCCAAATTGCTTCAAATTTCATCAAATCAGCAGAGGAAGCTGCTGAATACACAGGAAACTGTCTGGTATTAAGTCAGACTCCTAGTCCATCTACATCAGATTTTACAGTGATGGGCATCCATTCTTCAGAGTTCCAGGCAGAGGTCTCCCCCAGCCCAGGGATTAAATCCTCAGCTTGCAAAACATGTACCGGTGCTCTTCTCCCGCTAGCCATTTTTCTGGTCAAAATTGCCTCCCCAGCTGCTTTTCCTCCCCTTGGGGGATACGAAAAGCAGCTGAGGGATATTCTGATGGGCAGGAGATGGCTTCCTAGGAAAAGATTGAGTATGCCCCCTTCCTGCACCTCTCTGGTCAGTTTGGAGCTGCCTTGGGGCTACGTTAAAGAAAAATATCAGGAGCCACTTCCTGGGGGGAGATTTCCAGGAGGAAGCTAAGATCCTCACTGCTCAAGTACAGTGCATGTTATGAGCCAAAGTGCCCCCCAGCCGTATAGCCTGGGGGAACCCAGCCAGATGGGTGGGGTATAAATATTGCTATATTACTATTACTAGGCTGCTTGCCTCCAGGACCAGCAGCTGCATCCTTGGGTTTCTTTCAGAGCCCCACACCAGCCAAGAGCCACCAGTGCTGACCCCAGTTCTGCACCATGAGCTGCCATTTCCCACAATGCACCAGAGTGATACACTCTAGGGCATTGTGGGATATTTAAATTGCCCCTTGTTGCCACCTGTCGCTGCTGCCTGGACCCATGGAGGGCATTTTGCTGAGGGCCCCTCAAACCTGGAAGCAGCTCAGCTTACACTGTAAACTTTGTGGACTAGGCAATAAATGGACCCCTTAAGAACTGTTGCATTGCTCTTTTGTGAGTTTATTACTGGTCCCAGAATTACACTGAAGCCTAAGATTAAACCAGGTTCTTTGACTGTCATGGTCTGGGAACATTAGTGCTCTGCTCTTTCCAACACTGCTGAGTGTGATGGTGGCACATGTGGGGAGAGTCCATGCTGTGGCCCCTTTCCATGCCAGGTTTATCTCTTTTTTTCTGAGAGCTCTTGAGTGAGCTTCCCCTAAAAGCTCCAAGCTTCCCATGTTTGCTATTTTGGGAACATGGCACAGTTAGGAGTAATGCTGTCGTCCTCACCAGGTAATGTAAAAAAAGCCACCTAACGTGACAAAAGGAATGTCTTTGAAGTGGGTGGCCTAACAGATGTATTTGAGAAGCTTTATGTATACAACAAGTTTTTGTTTCTATTGCCTTACCATGAAATTACTTTTGTAGATGTAGCCCTAAGATTCTTTTAAAGTATGAAACTCAAATTTTAACATGTGAATAAAGCAAACAAGTGTTTTAAAAGGCCACTATTCTATGGTACATCTACCAGAGAGCCATGAGTGGCTGCAGATCTCTACTGAGTATACACTCATGTCTGGGGCTGTGTGATGTATGGAATGGCCCCTATATTGCATGTGGAATTATAGATGATAGTTCTGTTTATCAGAAGGCATTTTCTTCCTCTCCTCCTGCTTTAGCAACACCTTTTTTGAAGTTAAATCGATATCTAACCAAGTATGGAAGTTTCAGCGGTATCAGCTTATTATGACATTCCATGAAAGACCAGTCTTGCCCCCTCCACTCATCATCTTCAGTCACATGACTATGATATTTCAACACATATGCTGTCGATGGCGGAAGCATGATAGCGACCCTGATGAAACGGACTATGGACTGAGTAAGTATAATTCATCTTCTCCTTCGTAGATACAATAAACATGTGGAAAATATACTCAGCTCTGCTTAGTTGTCTTGATTTGGAGAGCAGTCAAGAATCATAGCAAGGGCGTTACCACTTTATTTGTTTAATGTGCTTTGCCTTCCCATTCACTAGGAGCTGTAAAATGCCACCTTCCTTCCTTCCTTTTTTCTGTTAGAAACTGCTCTTAATTCAGTTAGCATCACAGGGCAATTTGCAATAAAATCATAAAAATACTACCCATAACCCATAGCTATTCACTATAGATAAACCAGAAGTTTACAATTTCTGGTGTTAATAGATGCCAAAAGCAACACAAAGGTTTGGGCAAAGAGGTGCATCTTCAGTTGGCAACAAAAACTGATGCACTTCTAAGTCCCACAGACAGGATTCCACCACCACAGAGAAGGCCCTATCTGGAGTGGTTGCATGACGGGACACATGCAATTGGCAGGATCAGCAGGATCACAAAAGGGCCTATTCTGCAGATTGTAGGGCTGGTAGCCATAGAAATATACAAAGTCAGGTGGTATCTGTAGAAATATACAAAGTCAGGTTATCTGTCCATCTGGTTCAATAATGTATACTCTGACTAGCAGCAGCTCTCCAGGGATCCAAAAAGAAAATATCTTCCATCACCTGGTACCTGATCCTTTAAACTGGAGATCAACAGGCATTGAACCAGGAGCTTTTTGCATGAAAAGCATGGGATCTGCCAGTGAAATATGGTGTCTCTCCTGATCCAAATGGTGGCTTAGTAGCAATATATAAAACAGTTAAATAAAAAAGCAATCAAACTATGGAAACAAAAGCAGCAACAGGATGACTGTTCATTGAGCAAAAGTTCATCATTGGCTATCTCAAATGCTCCCAGAAGAAGAGGAGGAGGAGGAGTTTGGATTTGATATCCCGCTTTATCACTACCCGAAGGAGTCTCAAAGCAGCTAACATTCTCCTTTCCCTTCCTCCCCACAACAAACACACAACAAACACTCTGTGAGGTGAGTGGGGCTGAACCAGTACACCACACAGGCAACACCCTGAAACAAGTCTCAATTAGTCTTGCAAGACTGCTTAGAAGACTGTGTCCCACACAGCAGCCTACTGCATGGAAGATCCAGAACAGGCTCTCCAAAGATTGCTTCAGTGCATATATGGTGTTGAACAGGAGGTGGCAGTCCTTCAAATATCCTGGTGCCAGACCATTAGAGTTTTAAATGCAAAAAACAGAACTTCAGCCTATTGCATTTTAGATCTCTTGCCTGACTACTGCATTCTGGGCCAGTTGCAATCTCCAAATACTTTTCAATGGCATCCCACACATTAGAGTGAGCATAATCACCTCTGAAATGCATCAGTGCAGGAGAAGGCCTCTTTTGTCACTTTTCCCTGGCTTTCAAACTCCCTCCCTAAGGACACCCACCATGACTCCTCTTTGGGGACCTTTTGCCATTGCACCAAAACCTTCCCCTTTTGGCAGGAATGTGACTACCGGAGCTAGATGTTGCCAAGGCACTTTGTGGCTCTGTCACACTAGTAGAGTACACTAGTAGAGTAGCCAAAGGACCCTGACTAGTGGGAAAACTGGCATCACAGTCCTCAACTGCTCAAGCATTTCTTTACACAGCTGCTTTTGTGTGTAATTATAATCAGCTTAGAGCAAGGGGAGCCAATTTGGTGCCCCTCAAATGTTGCTGGATTACAGTTTCCATCAGAGGTAATAATAATAATAATAATAATAATAATAATAATAATAATAATATAATACCCTGCCCATCTGGCTGGGTTTCCCCAGCCATTCAGGTGGCTCCCAACAGAGAACTAAAAACAGAATAAAACTTCAAACATTAAAACATCCCTGAACAGGCACCAACTCCTGGGGGCCAAACCGTTTTGGGGGCACCAATATTTGTTGGGGGGCACTCCCTAAGTTCAAAAACTTTGTAAGAGCCATTGCGCTCGTGACATCACACACACTATAGCTGTCAACTTTTCCCTTATTCCGAATAGGATTCCTCGCAAGAAAAGGGGAAAGTTGACAGCTATGCACACATACACCATCTCCCTCACAAGATGGCGCCTCTGGTTTCCCTAGTTCCTGGTCATTGGCCATGTTGTGTGGGGCTGACAGAGCTGGAGCCCTACAACCTCTGAAAGCTAAAAGGTTGGCTAACCCTGTTGGAGAGCCACTGCCTGCACACGAGGCGACATGTTTTTTCTTTTACCTCTTTTGGTTTGACAAGGACACAAGCACAATGAGTGTATTATAATGGAGTAGGAAGCCACTTTTCAGTCTGGCATACCCTGAAACTGAAAGCCACCGTGTCCTGCATGAAGTGTGCCACTTGAAATATGTATGGTGTGGGGTTACAAACCTGAAAATGATTGAAATGTGATTTCTTTGTGGGGGCAGGGGGCAGGGGATATGCAATTTTAAAGCCACAAAATAGGCAGTACCTTTCAAAACCTTGTGACGATAGCTAATTAACTTCTTTTAACTGCTGCTTTGTCATTGCCTCATATGTCTTCTACAGAGCTTTTTATAACTGATGATGAACTGAAAAAAGTTCATGATTTTGAAGAACAATGTATAGAAGAGTATTTCAGAGAGAAAGATGATAGATTCAATTCGTCCAATGATGAGAGAATCCGAGTTACCTCTGAAAGGTGAAAGATTTTTCATTATAGTTTCTTACATAGTGTGTATTTTGAAATTGGTTACTCTTGAAAGGTAAAAAAACTTTAACAAGTCTTTACTGTCAAGAAACTAAGGTGGATTTTACAAAATTAAAAAACAGGATTAAAAAAATTGTAAATCATATTTTTTATTCATTTCTTTTGTTAAGTTTCTTCTAAATAAGTAGATTAATAAGTATTGTAGCACATCCTGAGGCTTCCAAACATATGTATATTCATAATTTAAAGGTGTAGCTCAGCCATTAAAATTAAATAAGATTTTTTTTTAAAGGAAAATTTTTAACCAGTATGCAGAAATGGTAAAATTATTATGCTTGACTGCATAAGCATCAGTCTTCTGGATTTTTTTCCCTATCAGTCAACTTTTCTGAACGGTATCTCCTTACATTATAAAGATATAAAAGTTATACAAATCAGTTTGTTGTAAAATAATGCAACATTTTGAGCCAGCTCGTGCTAAACATTGCAGGGGCCCAACGACAAGTGTTCAATGTGTGACATATACACGACCTCACATCCCATTTTGGGAGGAACCGGGGCGGAGCCAAATGCAGTGGCCTTTGGCTCCTCCTCTCTCACCATCGGCCTCTGCCAGGGGTCAGGAGGAGGCAGAGGTGGCCCTTCCCACTGGTGGGATTGTCCTCCCCAGTCGTTAGGAGGAGAGTTCCTGGTTCCCAAAGGACCAACCACGTCCTCCTAAGCTTTGTCTTGCCCTGGACCCAGCTGGGTGCTTCAGTTCTAAGGGCACAGAATGCAGGTCCATCATACTTATAGTTTTTCCCCTTAAGGCTTTTAAAAGCCACCCAAGAGCTGTCTCTCCTGCACAGCAGCTGGCTTGGGGTTTGATTTTGGCTCCCAGCAACGTGTCTGTATCTGACTGGGGAGGGGCAGGAGGTCTGTCCTGAAATGCAGGGTCCTTGCAGGTGGGAGAGAGACCACTTTCCCAATTCCAGTTTGGGACAACAAGAAACAAATCCAGAAGGCACACACCCCAGGGAGATATCTGGATAAGCAAACATGAGAGGTTGGTTGGTTGGTTGGTTGGTTTTTTGCAAAGCACATTCTCATTTATTCCTCTTCCTCTCTCCCCCTGCCCGTATCAAATATTTTACTTTGAAATCATTTTTATTTGATTTTAGAAATGCAAATTAATTACAATGTCAAATAAATATCCATAAAAAGAGATTACTTTAAATCTTGGGACTTCCCCCCCCCATCCCCTCCAAGGGTCCTATTATCAACATTTCCAGCTGCATGTTATTTCATAGTCTATGTTTTGCATTTATCCATATTGTCCATAATATTTGTTACATTACAAGTGGGATTAAAATCCTGCTACTGTTGTCATCTGCTTACAATGGTCTACTAAATAAATTATAAACTTTCCCCATTCTTTCTTCAATCAGGGGCGTCGCTGGGGGGGCGGGCCGCCCCTAGGTCAAGGGGAGGGGGGGTGACACTTTGGCCGGCCCCTCCTACCCCGCCCCGCCGGGCGGACCCGAACGGGGGGGGCATGTCGCCTTTTCCCCCTTCCAGCGGCTATTTTTCGGCGGGGGGGGCCGACCAGCGAGGGGGTGTGTCAAACTTGTCACCCCCTCCTGCTGACCACCACCCCCCGCTGAAAAAAACGCTGGGGGCGGGGAAAGGAAGCAGAACAGGCGCATTCAAGCACCTTGCTCTGCTTCTTTTTGCCCTTTCCGCCGCTTTTTTTCGGCGGGGGGGGCCGACCAGCGAGGAGGGGGTGTCACGCTTGTCACCCCCTCCTAGCTGGCCACCACCCCCCGCCGAAAAAAAGCCTCGGAAAGGGGGAAATTCCCCCTTTCTGCATACACGTGCATCGTGACGTCATGATGACGTCACGACGCACGCGTCGTGCCCCTCCCCCAGGGGGGTGCCTCTGCGCTGCCGCCGCCCCCAGCAGCGCAGAGGCTAGCTATGCCACTGCTTCAGTTTCTTGTCTTCTTGGTCCCTGAACTTTCCGGTCAGTTTTGCCATTTCTGCCTAGTCTAACAGCTTAGTTTGCCATTCCTCTCTGGTAGGAACTCTTTCTTCTTTCCATCTCTGGGCCAGTAGCATCCGTGCTGCTGTTGTCGCATACATAAAGAGTCTTTTCTGTTCCTATAATTCCTAATAGAAAAGCTTCTGGGTTTTTTTTTTTACAAAGGTTATTTTAAACATTTTTTTCAATTCATTATATATCATCTCCCAGAAAGCCTTTATTACCTTACATGTCCACTACATATGATAAAAGGTACCTTCTTTTACTTTACATTTCCAGTACTTGTTTTACACATTTTTGCTAGTTTAGCACTGGTACATCATTTCCATATAGTTTTCTTTCAGCGTACAACATGCCGTGAATTTCAAATCCGTTTCCCATAACCTTTCCCAATCTGAAATCTGAATATTATACCCCAAATCCCTTGCCCAGTGTATCATTACCAACTTGACCTGTTCATCTTTTGTATGCCATTCCAAGAGCAGTGTATACATTTTCGACAGTAATTTAATATTGTTTTCTAATAGATCTTTTTGAAATCTTGAAATCTCATAACTAAAACCTTTCTTTTTATCTTTCGGTTTCACCTGATCTTCTACTTTGGTTAACAGCTCTCTATATGTTGGCCAATTCTCATGTCTAACTTTTTCAGATATATCGCTTCTAATGGGGAAAGCCACCAGGGTGTTTTTTGTTCTAATAGGTTTTTATATTTTTCCCATACCATAAAAATTAATTTTCTTACCAGATGATTCTGAAATCCTTTATGTACCTTTGTTTTTTCATACCATAAGTGTGCATGCCATCCAAATCTATTATCATGCATTTTTCAATGTTATTCATTCCCGTAGCCAACAGAGACAGGATGCCTCATAATATAATTTGTCTGGTGGGGTCAAGCTACCTCTGTGTTTATTATCTGTTAACAACGGGTATTGGCTGAAATAGAAATAACATTCTTGGCAATACATTAATTTTTATCACTGATATTCTTCCCCAGAAAAGATCAGTTCATCCTTCCCCAAATCTCTAAATTCCTCTTTATCTCTTTCCAAGTATTTACAGAGTTATCTTTAAATATATTTATATTCTTCACTGTCAACCACACACCCATATATTTAACTTTTTAAACTATACTTAAATCCGTAGGGTTTTTGTAGATCTTTTTTATATTACTCTGTCACATTTTTCACCAAGACCTTAGTTTTATTTTTATTTAATTTGAAACCTGATACCTGACCAAATTCCTGGATCCTCTCCGAAACCTTCGGTATACTGCTCTTGGGATCTTCTACCATAATCACAAGGTAGAATACCCCATTTAGATGTAGATTAAACAAATGACTTCTAGATAACAAGAATGTTTTACAAAAAGCAGAAAAAGCCCCGATGGATTATTTTGATTTAAATTTAAATCAAGAAGCAGAAAGATGGTCTGGGATGCTAGTTAAGCTGTAATGAGAGGATTTTTTATCTAACAAAATGCCTACCAGAAAAAGATTGGGGGGGGGGGAGAGAAAGATGTTGGAAGAATTGATAAAAAATGAGAAAGAGTTGGTTAAAAAAAACCTGGGAAAGAGTCAATAAAACAAACAATAAAGATGTTACAAACACAATATCCAATGTGTTCTCTATCAGGAGATAGAGTGGAAAATAAAAAGAATGAAAAAGGAAAAAATTGAATATGCCAATAAGCCAGGTAGGTTACTGGCATGGCAATTAAGGAAAAAACAGGGCACAAATTTAATAAATAAATTAAATATAGTAGGGAAAGTAATAGATAATCCAAAAGATATAAGAAGGCAATTTGTAGTATATTACACAGAGCTATACTGAGCCAGTACCGATAATAAAGACAAAACAGAATAATATTTAAAACAAAATAAATTACCAAAAATTCCAAAAGAAAAGATTTTCTTAAATGCGCCAATATCAGCACAGGAAGTGCAGGATGCAATTAAACAAGCTAAAGTAGGTAAAATGCCAGGACCAGATGGACTGTCAGCAAAGTACTATAAAAAATTACAAAACTTTCTGGTACAACTGCTTACAGAGGTAATGAATGAGATTTAAAATATTGGGAAAGTACCAGAGTCTTGAAAAAAGGCCTATATTACTTTGATCCTGAAGCAGCATTCGGGTGTACTTCTAGTTAAAAATTACAGGCCAATTTCTCTGTTAAATAATGATTACAAATTATTTGCCAATATAATTGCAAACCAAATGAAAGGGGTGTTAATGGATCATAATGATCAGGGCTGGCTTTTTACCAGGCTGCCAGATGAAGGACAATATAAGGAATAGATATTATAAAATATCTGGAGATCGGGAATGAAAAGCAAGCGGGATTAATGGTTATAGATGCAGAGAAGACCTTTGATAACATTTAATGGGTTTTTATGAAGAAAGACGATAGAAAGGTTGGACTTTGGGCAGGCATTTGATAGAGGCATTGAAGCAATTTATTCAGATCAACAGGCCATGCTGATTGTGAATAATGTGATAACTGAAAAATGTAAAATAACGAAGAGGACAAGGCAAGGATGTCCCTTTTCACCGTTATTGTTTATTTAAGTGTTAGAAACCCTGGTGAGAAAGATAAGATATGATGAAACAATAAGAGGAATAATGGTAGGAAGTAAAGCATATAAATTAAAAGCTTTTGTAGATGACCCATATGCAGAGCCATCTCATCCATAGGGGCTAGTGGCGCGGCAGGGCGCCGGGCCCCCCAGGGGCGCCCCCGCAATCCCGACGGCATGCCGGGTGCCCCCCTCCCCAACCTGCCCCCGCCCCCATGGGCGGGCTGGTGGCTGGGCGCTCGTGTGCTGGCAGCGCAGCCGCTGCTGCCCATGCCGCTCCCAGGTGGGCTGCGAGCTGGCCGCCCTCGCCTCCCGTCCCAGGAACACTGGAAGGGTGCGCAGAGCCCCGCGCCGCTCCAGCGCCATGCCCCTCACCCCCCGCTCGCACCCCCCCTCCTGAGGGGCGGCAAGTGCGGGAGGGAGGCGGCGGAGAGGCGGCACGCCGGGGGCGCTGGAGGGATCGCCGTGCCACGGTGGCCGATCTCCCTAAGACGGCCCTGCCCATATGAAATCTTAAAGGGGACAAACATTGGGAATAAAAGTGAAACATCTTGCTTGGATTTCAGGATTACCAGGCTTTTTTTTTTAGCTGGAGCTTGCTGGCCTGGCTTTGGGAAGGAGGTAGCAGGGCTCCAGCATTCTGTCAGAGGCCTGGCATCTCCTTCCCAAAGCCTGCAAAGCCCTTTTGCCTCATGTCACTGCTCCAGTCCCCGCCCCAAGTCCCACCCTAACAAGGCTTTGTTGGAGGAGGGGAGGTGGGGAGCTGAATAGTGTGAGTCGAGGCTCAAGTGAGTGCCAGGCAGGAGGCGGCCCTATGCCTGGTGGATGCTTTCTCATGCAGTGGCAGGGCCAGGGACAATGCCCATCAACTTTGAGGAGCCCAGCCTCTTCAAGTATGTTTGGGGGAGACAAAACCCTTAGGAGTTGGCACCCCTGGCCCAAAGCCTATCAAATATGTGCCATGTTTATATTGAAAATTGGATACTTGTTAAAATGCAACATGCAAACATAAGACAAGCCTGCTGGATCAGGCCAGCAGCTCATCTGACCAACCAGGTGCCTGTGAGAAGCTGCACATGAGCACCAGAGCACTTTGCCCTCTTGCAATGACAGCAAGCAGTATTCAAAAGCAGGAGGATTCTGACTGTGGGTGGAGAGCATATACCGTATTTTTCGGTCCATAAGGCGCTCCGGACCACAAGACGCACTTGTTTTTTAAAGGGGAAAAACCAGGAAAAAATATTTTCCTGGTTTTCCTCCTCTAAAAAACACGGAGGGGGGCGCTGGAGGGGAAGCCCCTTCTCCCTTCACAGCGGCTCATCCCCGCTTCCTTAAAGGGACATGGGGACGAGGGGAGAAGGTTTCTCCCCTCCTCCCCATGTCCCTTTAAAGCAACGGGATAAGCCTGCTTTTGGCGTCGGGGCGCAGGGTGGTGGAGAAAGCAGCAGCATCCCCACTGTTTCCTCCACCATCCCATGCCTTGCACCAATCCCAAAAGCCTGCTTTTGGGATTGGCGGGCAGCGCGTGGGGTGGTGGAGGAAATCCTCTACCAACCTCCCTGCCGCCCACCGATCCCAAAAGCAGGCATTGCAGCTGCCTCCCCCCACCTCCAGCCGAATACGGCGGGGGATGGGGGGAGGCAGCAGAGATGTTGGTGGTTCGTGCTAGCAGCTCCGTTCATGGAGCTGCTGGCACGATCCACCAACATCCCGTTTGCTCCCCGCCGCCTCCCCCCATCCCCCGTCGCGTTCGGCGGGACGTGGGGGGAGGCGGCGGAGGTGTTGGTGGATCGTGCTAGCAGCTCCGTGAACGGAGCTGCTGGCACGATCCACCAACATCCCCTTCGCTTCCCGCCGCCTCCCCCCATCCCCCGTCGCGTTCGGCGGGAGGTCGGGGGAAGCAGCGGAGATGTTGCTGGATCGTGCTAGCAGCTCCGCTCGCCGAAAGAAGCTTCTTTCGGTGAACGGAGGTGCTGGCATGATCCAGCAACATCGCTGCTGCCTCCCCCCACCTCCCGCCGAACGCGGCAGGGGATGTGGGGAGGCAGTGGGAGCGAAGCCTTCGCTCCATAAGGCGCACAGCGATTTTCCCTTCCATTTTAGGAGGGAAAAAGTGCGTCTTATGGAGCGTAAAATACGGTAGCTAATGTTGCTTGCAGCCTTTGATGGCCTCATCACAATACTAAGGATTATGAGCTAAAGCGATATTATTTTCTTGAAAATGGGTTATGAGATTACCTGAGGTACTTGCAGTGTGCATATTTATTATTTTAGTTGGCTATTAACTTGGTGGAGATATTTTTTGGGGGAGACTAAGAAAGACAATTATTAATTATTATTGATGGGGAAATCTGTTATTTTTGGTTTTTCATTTTTCCAGTTTTACATTCAATTCTCTGTATCAAGTTTGTGGGATTTTCTTTTTTAAATCCTCATAAAAATTCACCAGCATTTTAGTGAGAATTTCTCCTGATAGACAAAAGTTTGTATGAAATTTCCCTAATATACACATTTCTGCAACACAATTTTCTATTATATGACATTTCTAATATGTTCTTCTTAGTAATATATGCATTTTTATCCACACTTTAATATAGTAGGTGCATTTTAGACACATTACTTGGCTGGAAAACTGAATTCTAAAATTCATAGAAGTGCAAATTTTTAAGGACGACTATATTTCAGTTCACATATAATTTTGGAAAATTTATATTAAGTAAGTTTACCTTTAAATGTTAACTGAATCAAATTTCTCCCCCATCCTTAATGATTATTAACAGTGGTGTAGCATTGGGGGGCACAGAGGTGGTTGCCCTGGGCACAAAATTATTAAGGGGTGCAAAATTTCAACCCCCAGTACTGCTTCAATACAGCTGAGTGCTTCTGTCACCGTTGAAAATGGCTTCTCCATTTGAACCATGAAGCAACCTGTCCAGACAATGGAACGACTCTTCTTTTCTTATCTCTGCAGCTGTGATCTCCCGACGCAGACACCGTTAGGCAGTTGAATGCGCACATATCCTCAGTCTGTTACCCTCCCTCCCACCCACCCCTATGCGCTGCCCCATGCGCTGGCAACCCCTGCTATGCCACTGATTATTAGTATATTAACATCAGCAGAATGCTTATGTTAGCACCATCTTTCCCACTCTGTTAAATTGGATGCAAGAAACCTGAAGTTTAGTAAATCATACTGAACTTTTTGTTCAGTCTGAAATTAACTATGCTTTCCTCTCTCTTCCTTTTCTTCCTTTTCTTTTGTAGGGTAGAGAATATGGCCATGCGATTAGAAGAAGTGAATGAACGAGAGCATTGCATGAAGGCTTCACTTCAGACTGTAGACATCCGGCTTGCTCAACTGGAGGACATGATAGGGCGAATGGCTACAGCCTTAGATAAGCTTACTGGCCTAGACAGAGGGGAGGCCACTAAGATACGGTCTCGAACATCCTCTGACTGTACTGACACAGCCTATATTGTCCGACAGAGCAGCTTCAACAGCCAGGAGGGAAACACATACAAACTTCAAGAGAGCATTGATCCCACGGGAGAGGAGTCCATGTCACCAACCTCTCCAACTGCCATGCCCCGTTTGCGAAGTCACTCCTTCTATGCAGTGAACATGAAGGACAAGTGCGGGTTGGAGAAATTTGAAAGCATTTTCAAAGAAAGGTCCCTCAGCCTCCACCGTGCCAGTAGTTCTCACTCTGTCTCAAAAGAGCAAAAAATCCCTTCTTTAGTGCCTACAAGCACTCTGTCAATTGCCCCAGACTCCAGACGGCCTTCCTCTTGCATAGACATTTATGTCTCAGCCATGGATGAGCTGCAGTCTGTCATAGAACCCCTTGACAGTTCAATGAACATCCTTGGGACTGGAGATCCAGCTCTCCAAGCTCAAATAGCTTCCAGTGTTGTCTCCAGTTGTGCTTATGTTAGCGGTACTCCGGGTGATAGAATTTCTGGCAGGAGTATTGATTATGAAGATCAATCGATGGAAACAAGAGTGTTTTCTTCAGACTATTCACAAATTGCAGATTGCTCAAACCCCTGGGAATCGGACCCCCCCATGTACCATACTTTGGAGAGGTCTAAAAGCAGCCGATACCTGGCTACAACCCCATTTATTTTAGAGGAAGCACCGATAGTAAAATCTCACAGTTTCATGTTCTCTCCTTCACGGAGCTATTTCAGCAGCCTTGGAGTGCCAGTCAAAACAGCAGAGTACACAAGCATTACAGACTGCATTGATACAAGGTGTGTCAGTGCTCCTCAAACCATTGCAGAAAGGTCAAGCTTCCCTGGAGTTCATGGAGACAAAATTGATGACTTAGGATGCTGCCACCCAGAGAGGGAAGCAGAACTAAGTCACCCAAGCTCTGACAATGAGGATACCGAAACCAAAGACAAAAAAGCAGTTCCCTTGTCATCTCAAGATAGCAATACATCTAGAACATTGTCCAACAATATCCCTCTTCCAAAAATAGAGAGAGCCAACAGTTACTCTGCAGATGAGTCCAACTTGTTGTATGCACATACAAAGAAAAGCTACTCCATCAGTGATAAACTTGACAGGCAGCGCAATGCAACAAGCCTCCGAAGTACATTCCAGAGGAGCAAATCATCCAGACCAGAGAACAGGTCGGACACCTTATCAATGAGAAGACTCTCTAGAACAGGTGCCTTCCATAGCTTTGAGAGCAAGCACAGTTAGAGATAATATGTGCATCATAACAAGAAGAATTGTCTGCTCTCCAGTTTTTTCATTAGCAGAATGAAGTAACTTCAGACCATTATATGTCAGCAACAGCTGACATCTGCCAACAGTGAAGTTAGCACTTTCATAATATCAATGTCAAGCACTGAGGTTCTGTATCTTGACCTAGTTGGCATTTGCACTTAATGGGAGGGGGAGGGGGGAAGGAGAAATTATAGAGACATTTTAAAAAAATAAATAAATGGGTGAGCAGTTTAAGAAATCTGCCTTTCAAAATAGGGATATATTGGTTTGAAAGAGAAACAAAATAACATGCATACAAAGAGGGTATTTTGACTATGCTGGTTTCCACCTCAGTACCATCGCTGTGACAGCTAGTGAGGGCATCTTTGTATTACTCTATAGAAACTGAAAACAAAGTAGCCGTCAACTTTCCCCAGATTTCTCACATCCCTATACTTCTGCCTGATCATTGTAAAAAGAAGTTAGCTAACACGCTCACCATTCACCTTTATCCTTTTTGTATTAACTTGTAGTGGCACAAATGTCTATATTTACAAGAAGAGAAGAAGAGATGCCTTTTGTATAGCAGCATGAGGGAAAGGGAAGAATTTGTGTATAGCCACACGATTTCCTGTTTTAAATGGGATTTTTAGCACTGTTGAGCAAGCTCAGGAGGAATGTAATTAAGTGGAATAGTAAATATTTATTTTTTTAAGCACGGGTACCAGTTTAGAAAGTATTTCATGGGACTTTGTTAAAATGTCATAGTGAGAAGGTAGCAAAAATAAGAACTGGCATCCTGTTCTCACTGTTCTGTGCAACATGCCCATCTCATGCACTATTTTCAAACTATTTTCATTCATTGCCACTGCCATATTCTTCTACCAGTTCCTCCATTTAGCTGCCATTATTTCATTTTAAGGCATGGTTATAACTGAACATTTTGGTGTTAATAGTATTGTATGTTTATCATGTGGTCTGAACTTGGGTGAGCGCAGAACAACTGGAGATGTTGAATGATGTTCTGTGACAAAACAAATCCTTTTTAGAAGTTAGTTGAAGCACCGAAGTGAAATTAAAATTTCTGGTAACTGCAAAAGCCATTCCTTTAAGTATGCTTCCGTTGTCTAGAAAGGCAAGATAGCAAAACAATAATACCCTGCCCTGGTATGCAAGAGCCATCTCCCCCTCTGTCTCCCTCAGCCCCACCCTCCAACCACGTTTGCAATAGCCCTCTGGGGCTGCAAGGATTAAATGTGGTTCGTGCTAGGCAAGGGGCTAATGCAGCAAAGAGAGCCCAGTACCATTCAGAAGAAGAAAACCTTAATTGTGAAATGATTTTGAAGAAATAGTTTAATCCTTACTTAGCAATATGCCAGTGCTGCTACCCACTCTGTAAATGTGTCATTCTTTTTTGTTTCTGACAACATATATGTGAGGTTTTGAAGGAGATTTTGAAAATTATTCAGAGCTCCAATGGCCAGCGATCACGTTAATTGGACAATTTTAGCCATCCCAGCCTGTTTATAAGGACTTATCTGGAGGACAAAGCACCATATAGAACCACACCTCTGAAGATCTGCACTGCTCTAGTCTAGTTCCTCTGACACTACTAGCATGTGGCTGTGAAGAGGGAAGCATTAGGAGCAGAAGCATTCACTCAACAGAGTTGCATGCTGCTTTAAATTACAAAATGCAGTGCAACTTCCTCACTTCCTTGGGTTCCAGCCAAAGGTCTCTACCCCTTATTAATCCATTGTTCTAGTTTACGCCTTCTTTTTTAAGTGTGTGTTTTTCTGTAACAATAACTTGTCACAGAATTTCTGACTTGAATGCATAGCAAATGCCACTTCAGATGTGCTGATTGGTAAAGAACCATGAATGAAGCAATTTTCTTTGGCAGTCTATTACAAATGTCCAACTTTACCTCTGTCTTTGTGACTCTGATGCCTGTTGGTATGTGTGTGTTTTATAAAAGTAGCTTTGGGAAAGGACACTTCAAAGTGCCCACCCAATGCAGATTTCCCCCAGTGCAGCTTCCCGCCCCTGCCTGAGGGGATTTGCTGGAGGGAAGTGTTTGCTGGTGCCAGTTATTGTGTGTGTGTGTGTGTGTGTGTAAATCATGCATTTGTCTGTACATCTAGGATTTGTGGCAAGGAATTGTTGCCTTTTCAACTTGCAATGCTACTTTCTAAGGCTACTTTCATACTTACCACAGTTCTTCCAGGCTAAGCACTAGTCACTAGAACCTAATCTGTGATGTGCTGCTGAACAGTTTTGGATACAGTTCCCACTGAGAGCATTTGGATGCTTCTTAAGTTGTCAAATTGGGTCTATTTTAAGTTGGTCAGAATAGAGTAGCACTCTGTCTTGATTCTGCTTAAGGCCTAGACTGTCCTGGATCGGGGATTATGATATAAATGCATTACATTCCCCTTACCCGTCCACTCTGCAGAACAGTTCAGTTTAACCCGAGCTGACTTGCTACCTCTATAGAACGACTCTTCAAATGCTTTCTTGAGAGTCACTTGCCAATTTTTCTGTTGTTTTTTTTTCCCAGTGACACTCTTCTAACCTATATTAAGCATATCTAGCTGGCATCACAAATGCCACCAGTCATACCACTGTCATCATGGTGTAATTTTTTTTGACTAAAATAACTAGTGTGACCCTTTCCAGTCCATTTGCTAGTGTGGGAAAGGTCAGTCCTCAGCTGATTGCTGGAATTTCTATGACAAAAACTGGCAATAAGCAGTGGTACTTTAAAGGATACACCAGGATTCTCACAGAATTCTGAAATACAGAAATATGGACCACATTTTTTATTAATGGCCAGCATGCGCAAAAATTGTAGGTTTTGTTAAGAAAATATATGTGAACCATATTTATGTGCTCTTTTCAAAAGCTAGTGTGAGTTTTTACATGAATGTGAGAACAAAAATGAATTCTGTTTTAAGTGGCCTTAAAAGTATTTCTGTTCACAGGGACAAGAAAGCAGGCACCCACCCACCAGATAATTTGAATTCCTTTCTAGGAATCAGTCAGATTTAAAAGTGTCTCTTTCCCATTTTGCATACAGTATCACCACATTTATCAGTTTTACAAGTGTTAGGGACAAAACTGCAATCTTCGTGTCACTTGTGAAAACACATTTTAACTCTGCAAGCACACATGCCCACTATGACCAGCAAGACTGCCAGTGAACACTCTGTCATTTCACCCCATAGCTTCTTTGTTAGACTCCTGAATTAAGAGATTCCCAGAGCAGAGTCTGTGTGAAAATTAGCATACAGCACTTTATTAAACAAGAACTTGAACTCCAGGGATCTGGAACTAGGAATCTTTGGGTATGTTCATATCTATGCTAACAAACTGCAGCACTTCACTCAAGCAGTAATTCAGCAGTAAAATTCTCACTTGTATAATGCCTATGTTGCCAATTCCACAGGGGTAGCGTATTTGCAGAGAGCAAAGGTGCAGCTGTAACCTTTTCTTTTTTCAAAAAGATGTCATTGAAACAGACAGTGTGATTACAAAGGATAGTTTCCCAGGAATTGTTTCCATTATCTCTAAACTGATGCCCCTTCTGATGCCCACTGTGAATGGCTCCTGTTTTTCCAAGTTTATGAGCTATCAATATCTTCTTCTGAGTATTTAGTTAATTTCTAAAGTGGAAAGAAACTTTTATCTTTTATCTTATAACACAGCTTGTTGTATGTACATCATAAAGTTCAGCCTCATTTATCCAAATGCTTGCAGGCTGGATTAGATCATAAATATCTGAACAGTCAAGTATCAGGTGAGCAGGAGGACCACAATGTTATGAGATTAGATGGGAGCACACAAATAGGTTTAGATAATCCTCAGGTGTTCAGGTAAGGGGTGTGTGTCACTACTTTATGTACAAAATAAGTGGTGGTATGTGATTGAATTAATGAACGTTACAGAAGAGCATTTGACTTTGCACTTATATGTTTATTTGTCAGTGACGTTCAGTAATACAGCACATGTTACACTGAACAACGGGCTCTGCTAGCCAGATTGCTATGATACATATAAAGGAAAATGCATTTGTTGGGCAAGGAGTCACCATCTGTTGCCACTGTATGTTTCAGTTTCTTCTGTAGAGCTCCACTGTCTTTGAGCTGATGTATAATTATCTAATGAGCCACTGTGAGCTGTGATAGTGTGAAAGAACAAACTGGCATGTTATGCAAAAGATAAGATAATTAACGTTAAAGTAATATTTTGAAGCTCAGTTGAGTTAGCTGTTTGTTTACATATGCTGGACAATTAAGGAAACTGTGTACAGTATTTTTAAAATATTTTCATATAGTGATCCATTCTGTTGTTTCCAGTTTAAATGATACTATTCTATAGTTGGATATACACTTGTCTTAGATATTGAATTATATAACATGTTATTCTTTCACAATAATAGTATGATGACTGAAATAGTTCTTCTACCTTAAATTTCAGTCTTATTTTGTGCCGATGAAAATGCATGCATAGTTCCATTAATTTCTTTGGAGTATTATGGAGTTTAACATTTCAATATTGCCTGCCTGTAAAAATGAATCCAGTTAGAATGAATTAACAATTCTGGTCTTTTATATTATTTTCCAGTATGTTCATTTAACAGCACTTTAATATATGAAATGAAGTATTGAACGATGAGGGTCTTGAACCTATAGCATTTCTAGTTGAAATAATTATATATTTTCAAAATAAGGTATTTCATTACTAGTTTTATCATATGTCTGTCACCAAGTAGTAGCAAGCTGCAAATTCCTAAAATTGTAGTAATTGTCAGTAAGAAAATAAAACTCATGAATACACATAGTAAAATTGCTGAAAACTCTGGAAAGTAACCTTTCATATAATTTCTAAAGTTTGGGGGAAGATGTGTGTTTCTGTATAGTCTATGTTTCTTAGATGACTTTCATTGCAATCCTGTAACAGTCTACACAAAAGTAAGTCTCATTGAGTTCAATGAGGATTACTCCCAAGTAGGTGGGTATAGGATTGCAGCCTTAGAATACAGTGTTTGTTATTGGCAGGTGAATATCTTAGACTCTGCAGCTGCCCAGTTCTTGATAAATGTAGCTATGAAAAATGTTCAGCTTGTCAATTCAATGCCCACAAAGTAACACGAGTGCTTGCATAGGACAAAGCCTTACAACCCAGTCGTAACATCTGCTGCATCAACGAAGCCTGACTTTGCACTGAGGATACTTTGATTTGAGGGTACCAGAACTGGCCACTGCCTGTGCAGGGAGATGTACCAGTGCAAAAGTTTAGGGCTGGGACAAGGATGGGCGTCTTCAAGCTAATTGATGTCAATGAAACTTTTATGGAAGAGGGTTTGAAAATAAAGAACTTGGAAAAAGATGCCCAGTCACACTCACACCTCATTTGTTGATCCAAATCAAATATTAGCAGCTTGACAAACTAGACTGAGCCCAGGGAGGAGAGATAATGTTGTTACTGGAAACCTTTAAGTTAAGCTTTTAAACAAACAGACAAAGACTAGTTTTGTTCCATAGTCTCAGGGTGATATTTTTAGCAGATTCAAATATCATTTCAAGTGACTGTAAAATTCCAAAGCATCACAGAATATGGAACACTCCAAAGAAATGATCCAAAGCTTCAAAGTGGCCCTTAGTTTTCCTTTAATACACATTTTATTCTGCCAGTCCCGATTCTATGGTCAGAAAGGGTAGTGTGGAAGACAGGGAATAGCAATGTGTGTGTGTAAATTTAATCTACCCATTCTCTCTTCTGCATCAGAAACCATGATGTCTTCTCTAAACACAAATTATTTATATACCTTAAAAGCATGATCATATTGAGGACTGCTTTGTGACATTGTTTTTACTTACTCATTAAAGTATTTACTAAATCAGCCTATGCCCATACTTTCCCTTCTCTGGACATAATGGTTACTTTTAAGTGTAAGTCTTCAATGGACGCGAGCCCCGATACAGAATTCTAGGTGTATTTCTGGATCAGCCGCCACCTGTGAAATTAAAAGTAAGTATTCAGAACTGGGGAGCTCTGTGTCAAGCGTGGGAAACCTCAGTCCCAGGAGTCTTTTGAAGCCCACCATATCTCTCTGCCCTACCCTCAGAAATCTCTCCACACTATTCTCCTTCTCCAGGACACAATCCTTGCCAGCCCTGCTCCAAATCCCCCACCCCAAAAGTGCTTTTGCTTGGCTGGAACATGTCACTTGCTTGAATAGAGAGAGATGGGGGGGGCGGGGCGGTATAGAAACCTCAGGCGTCTGCATGGCTGGAATGTTGCTCTGCCCACTTAGACCCCCCCCCCGGCATGTGCTGCCATTGGGTTGGAAAAGGTTCACCTGCCCTTCTCAGTAGTCACGCCCACCCTCTGGGACACCCTCCCGTCAGATGTCAAGGAAATTAACAATTATCTGACTTTTAGAAGATCTATAGAGAAGTTTTTTAATGTTTGACTCGTTTTATCATTTGTTGGAAGCCACCCAGAGTGGCTGTGAAAACTCAGGTGGGCAGCATATTATGTATTTATTTATTTATTTATTATTACTGCTACTGCAAGATTAAGGGCATTAATTTGCAATGGCCTCAATGTACCTGCAACAATTTGGGTACCTGATCGTTCATCCATGTACTCAGCCTTCCTGGTTTGAAAATGGCAGTTTATAAAGTATTTATAAACTTCATAGTAAACATGTAGGATTGCACTGGGAATCTGCAAACGCCCTCTGTGGAATTCAGTATTAGATTTATTAAATGAGATTGGCATGAGAGCCCTGCTTATCTCCATCCTTCAGTTCACATGGAAGGCATTCTCTTCTCCCAGTCACCACAAATGAAATAATTCTTACTCCTTTAAATGAACTCTGTATGGAAACTGGAAACCATTAGATTTTTCAAAATAGGTACACAGTATTTTATTATGATTCACATATTGTGGATATGTTTAGTGAGGTGATTTAAAGGAATATAGGGGATGCAGGTAGCGCTGTGGTCTAAACCACAGAGCCTAGGGCTTGCTGGTCAGAAGGTCGGTGGTTTGAATCCCTGCGATGGGGTGAGCTCCCATTGCTCGGTCCCAGCTCCTGCCAACCTAGCAGTTCGAAAGCACGTCAAAGTGCAAGTAGATAAATAGGGACCGCTCCAGCAGGAAGGTAAACGGCGTTTCCGTGCGCTGCTCTGGTTCGCAGAAGCGGCTTAGTCATGCTGGCCACATGACCCAGGAAGCTGTCTGTGGACAAACACCGGCTCCCTCAGCCTATAGAGCGAGATGAGCGCCGCAACCCCAGAGTCGTCCGCGACTGGACCTAACAGTCAGGGGTCCTTTACCTTTCCTCAAGGAATAATTTTCTTTAGCGCCTATATGAACAGAGTTTCTTTGCTGCTATTGCTCAGAACAGTGTTTTAGCCTAACACCTAATGGGTTATTAGCAGGATTATTATTTGTATTTATTACAAAAAACAGTTTATTTAAAACAATCAATGAAAATATAATTTTATAATTATTTCCTAGAAAGTGTTGTTGTTGTTTGTAAAAGAGAGAAAGTGTGAATGGTTTCTCCCCACTCCAACTCTCTCGCCCTCTGTGTATGGACATATATACACACATACATGCATGCATACACACATTCCTTTTACAGTTCTACTGGATTCACAATGCACTTTTATGTTGTCTATTTAGATATGTAATAAAAAGCAGAAGTTGGCAGTTGCTGCAGCAGGACTTTTGAAATTTCTGTAACAAATGTTTTGCAATAAAAAGGGATGTAGTCCAAAACACGTCTACAGCTCCTTGGTACTTTATTTGTGGTCAGTTTCAACACCCAGCTCAAACCACAGAAGTTTCTATTTCCCACATCCCAACACTAGCACTCTTAAGTTATTTCTGGCTGTCTGATTTCACATATATATCTACATGACATGTATTTGCAGAATTGTTGCCCTGAGTTTATCTCTTTTGATTAACAGAGAAAACTAGTTGCTTCTAACATTCACAAAGCAGTTTTGAGCCTGTAGCAACTCTTCCTTTTACTTGCTCAAATACAACATTTAACGAAAAGAAAGCTTTTTTTCTACATGAAACCGTTCTATTAGCTTCACATAGTTGTGTCTTATCGTGTATCAAACAACTGCCTAATTGAGGATGATGTGTTGCTCAGCCCCAGCATCTCCAGAAAAGTCTCCTGTCTGAATCCATGGAGAGATACTAACTAGATGGACCAATGGTCTGACTCACTCTAAGGCAGTTTCCTGGTTTTTCAGTGAGAGTGGATATTATTGATTGATTATTGACAATTTAATTTCTATACCACTTAATTGTTAGCCAATGCAGTCGGACTAGGATCAGTGTAATATTTCAAACCTTCTTACCCCAGTGGGCAACCTGGCAACTGAATTCTGCACTAGCTAAAGTTTCTGAACCGTCTTCAGAGGCAGCCCTACATATAATGTGTTGCAGTAATCTAACCTTGAGGTTGCCAGAGCATAGACAACAATAGGCTATCCCTGTCCAGATAAGGGCACAGCTGGGCCACCAGCTGAAGCTGATAGAAAGCACTCCACGGCACTGAGGTCACCTAGCCTCAAGTGACAGCAAAACATCCAGGAGAACACCCAAGCTATGAACCTGCTCCTTCAGAAGAAGTGTAACCCCATCAAGAGCAGGCAACCTCCCAGCCATACAGTCTAGGGAACCACTAACAGTGTTTTAGTCTTATCTGAATTGAGTTTCAGTTTGTTAGCTCTCATCCAGTCCGTTATCAAGACAAGACACCGATCCAAGACTTCCACTGTCTCACCTGCAAATGTAAAGGTGAAGTAGAGCTGAGTCATCAGCATACTTATGACAGTGTACTCCAAACCTCCAGATAAACCCACTTAGCGGTTTCATGTAGATGTTAAACATCGTAGGGGATAGGACTGAGCCCTGCGGAACCCCACATTGAAGCTTCCATGGGGCTGAAAAGCATTCCCCAAGCAACACCCTCTGGGAACGACCATCCAAGTAGGACCGGAACCACCACAAAGTAGTACCATCCACTCCTAACTTGGACAGCCACTCCAGAAGGATACCATGGTCAAGGACAGTTCAAAGAGAATTAACAGGGACACCCCTCCCCTCACAGCTCCTTCTTCACCCTCTGTCCTCTCCGCCTCTTGCTGCTTATTACTCAGTCTAATTCTGTGTGGATTCAATTGCACACTACAAAGAGATCTCATTTATTCAAAATGAATGTATTGGGGCATAAAAAAAGAATCCCTTACAGGTCCTCTCACACAGACAGCAGGATATTCTGAGATGCACCATGCCAAGTAAGAAAAAGAAATATGTCTCATTTAAGAAGACAAAAAAAGAGGGATAGATGCCATGTGTGACAAGGGACCAATAAAACATTCCCAAAGTTGATCTCCCATCATGATTTCCCCCCACCCCTGGTTCCAAATATGTCACTCAGTTGAAGCTTGAGGGTCAAACTACAAATGACAGGAGCAGACCCACATCTTTACTCTTTGATCTACCCCAATCACATGGGTTGGCAATTTAATATGCCACAAGCGGGGAATGCTGAACCGAACCACGGCCAGCCAGCCAGCCACACACCTGTAGTCCATCACAGCTGAACAGCAATACAGCCATGAGCCCAAATGTGGAAGTAATGGTCCATCGTGGCTGAAATTGCTTATAGCTAAATAGCCACTATTGTCCTGAGTCCACATCTAGCCATACATATGGATGGCAGGCCACACCAGCCTTCAGGTAGATAACATTTTCCAGAAGTTAGTCTTAATAAAATATACCCACACTCACATTTAAAGCATACACACACACACACACACACACACACACAAACAAACACACACACTATTTCACACATCACAGTAACCCAAACGATGGAGTAGGGAGACTCTTCCTTATTTTATTGTCTTTCCCCACCAAAAATGCTTTCCATTAATTATTATTAATTATTATCATTACTTATAAATTTATAAAGATCTCAGGGAAGTTCACATTATAAAAATACAGGATAGAAGCACAAAATAGTTAAAATGAAAACAAAATACCCACCATTCCTTGAATCCTCATCCATCTAGCTATTAATTCACCTGTTTGGCTGGTTCCTGTGGTGCCTGGGTTTAGTGGCCAGGGTACCAAACAACATTAACTCTACAGAGATTCCCACATAAATTAAGGATTTGTGGTTTAGCAGAAAACTCTTTTAAATCAAAAAGCTAAGAAAAACCCATAAAAACGAAACTCTTTTAAAAATTATGATCTCTAGGCTAATTATTATCCAACACTCAAGCCAAGAAATGCACATTCACACACACATGCACACCAGGCAAACAAAGCTATTCACAGACAATGGGTACTTCCAAATTATTTATTTAGGATTCATTATGATTTGTTTTCAGGGAGGTTAGCTGTTACTGTGTTAAAGCAATGTCTTAAGTGCATTCTCCCATAACTTATCACAAAAATCCCATCTTTTGGGGAAATGGGGTTGTTGCACAAAACCTCTCAATCAGCTATAATTGTGCAACCTAATTTGGCTTGTATGTTGTTGAATACCACTTGAAAATTGTGACAAGAGCAACTGTGCTTCACCCCAAACATAGCTGTCAACCTTTCCCTTTTTTGCGGGAAATTCCCTTATTACAGCATTGGGAAATAGCAGGGAGGGTTGACAGCATACCCTGTTAGGACAGTACTAAAGAGAGCCTCTTGCAGAAGTAGCAGCTGTGGTGGATGACAGCTCCAATCCATGTCAGTAAGTGTGGCCACAGATGTGAGTTACAGTCCACAACGTCTGGAAGGAATCATGTTGTCCACCACTGGCCTGTTGCACCAACATTAAGAACAAAAAGAGAACTGTTGGATGAGACCAAAAGCCTCTCTAGCTTTCAACCGTGGTCAACCAGCTGCCTATGGGATGCCTGCAAGCCCTTTCCTGCCATTCTTCGCCAACCACTGGTATTTAGAATTATGGGGCCTCTGATCCTCAAAGTAGGGTATGGCTGACTTCCGGCAAGGCAAGATGGCGGGCGCCACAGCAGCACGGAGCTCCTGAAGGCAGCCAGCAACAACTGCACTACCTGGCTGGCCACCAGGACTGCCACCACCAATGCCGCCACCGGAGAGGAACCGGGGGCACCTGGTGTATCAGCCGGGGGAGCCGCCAAGCGACCTTGGCCGAGCCGGGACCGAGAACACCCGGCCAACAGTCTAGTGGACCTCTGGGGCTTGGAGGCCTCTGGAGCCAATGCAAAAAAGAAGAAAAAAGGAGCCCCACCTTCCCCAGCTTGCTGCTGTTACCGCTGCTGCTGCAGCCACCAAAAGGAAAGAAGAGGAGAGGTAGGAGAGCAGCCGGAGGGCCAGGGAGGCCACGAGGAATTGCACAGATGGCAAAACCAAACTAGATGGCAAAACTAAACTGACAATCGGCTCCATATATGCCCCAAACTCGAAGCAACTAGAGTTCACCCAAAAAACACTAAACACGTTCCTCTCCTCTGAAGGGGAAGCAATCCTGGGAGGGAGCTGACTTCAACCTACGGTAAATATGAGAGCATCTCCTAGAAAGGAACCCACCCTACAACCCCAAAAGGAAACCCCAAACAATTAGGGACTCTTACAAGTTGCTAAAAATGCTTAAAAAGGGGGGCCTCTATGACACCTGGGGTGAAGAAAACCCAGGAGACACCAGTCACACAATCCAGTTTGGGCGCCATGGCACAGTGTCCAAACTAGACAGCATTCTGCTCACACAAGGTCTGATCCCCTTGGTTGAATCAACAAACATAGGTAACATTAAAATCACAGATCACAACCCAGTAGAAATTACCCTTAAAACAGGAGAAGGAACACCAGCCACCCTATTATGGGCCTTCAGTGCCATCCTAACCACAAATAAACAAATTAGGGAGAGTCTCAAAAAAATCTCCAAAACTACTTAAAAGAAAATGATGTAGACAATAAAACAACCCCCTCCTATGGGACACAATGAAAGAGGTCACCAGAGGAGCTTACATAAAAGAGAAAACATCCCTTAAAAAACAAATCTCAAAAATTAGCAAAATTGAACAAGACATCACACAGCCCCTCTCATCATGCTGCAAACAAACTGGAGCTAAAAAAATTCCTTGAACTTATAGAACAAAAAGGAGGGAACCAGACTCCCTAGAAAGCAACAAAACAATGGACAACATTCTATACTCAAAACAATGCTTCTACGAGTATGGGGGGACAACGACGACTCCAGACTATTAGCAACCAGGTGCAGGAAAAAATTACTCAAAACAAGAATACATAGAATCATAGAGTTGGAAGAGACCACAAGGGCCATCCAGTCCAACCCCCTGCCAAGCAGGAAACACCATCAAAGCATTCCTGACAGATGGCTGTCAAGCCTCCGCTTAAAGACCTCCAAAGAAGGAGACTCCACCACACTCCTTGGCAGCAAATTCCACTGTCCAACAGCTCTTACTGTCAGGAAGTTCTTCCTAATGTTTAGGTGGAATCTTCTTTCTTGTAGTTTGAATCCATTGCCCCGTGTCCGCTTCTCTGGAGCAGCAGAAAACAACCTTTCTCCCTCCTCTATATGACATCCTTTGATATATTTGAACATGGCTATCATATCACCCCTTAACCTTCTCTTCTCCAGGCTAAACATACCCAGCTCCCTAAGCCGTTCCTCATAAGGCATTGTTTCCAGGCCTTTGACCATTTTGGTTGCCCTCCTCTGGACACGTTCCAGCTTGTCAGTATCCTTCTTGAACTGTGGTGCCCAGAACTGGACACAGTATTCCAGGTGAGGTCTGACCAGAGCGGAATACAGTGGTACTATTACTTCCCTTGATCTAGATGCTATACTCCTATTGATGCAGCCCAGAATTGCATTGGCTTTTTTAGCTGCTGCATCACACTGTTGACTCATGTCAAGTTTATGGTCTACCAAGACTCCTAGATCCTTTTCACATGTACTGCTCTCAAGCCAGGTGTCACCCATCCTGTATTTGTGCCTTTCATTTTTTTTGCCCAAGTGTAGTACTTTACATTTCTCCCTGTTAAAATTCATCTTGTTTGCTTTGGCCCAGTTCTCTAATCTGTTAAGGTCATTTTGAAGTGTGATCCTGTCCTCTGGGGTATTAGCCACCCCTCCCAATTTGGTGTCATCTGCAAACTTGATCAGGATGCCCTCAAGCCCATCATCCAAGTCATTGATAAAGATGTTGAATAAGACTGGGCCCAAGACAGAACCCTGTGGCACCCCACTAGTCACTTCTCTCCAGGATGAAGAGGAGCCATTGATGAGCACCCTTTGGGTTCGGTCAGTCAGCCAGTTACAAATCCACTGAATGGTAGCATTGTCTAGCCCACATTTTACCAGCTTCTTTACAAGAATATCATGGGGCACCTTGTCAAAGGCCTTGCTGAAATCAAGATAGGCTACATCCACAGCGTTCCCTTCATCTACCAGGCTTGTAATTCTGTCAAAAAATGAGATCAGGTTAGTCTGACATGACTTATTTTTCAGAAACCCATGCTGACTTTTAGTGATCACAGCGTTCCTTTCTAGGTGCTCACAGACCGTTTGCTTAATGATCTGCTCTAGAATCTTTCCTGGTATTGATGTACATTGCATCACCAACAGAGCCAGCAACATAACATGCTCCCCCCCCCCAAAAAAAAAATAACCTCAGAATTTGCAGAATTTTACTCCAACCTATACACCTCCCACAACCTGCCTGAGGAGAAAATCAGAAAAATCCTAGCAGGGCTGACCATGCCTACCTTAACTGATGAGGAACAGGAATTAATGGACAGTCCTCTCACCCCAGAGGAAATAGATACGGTCCTCAAAAACCTGAAGCCACACAAAGCCCCAGGCCCAGGCAGCTTTACAGCAGAATTCTATAAGAAATTCAAAGAACCTCTGATGCCCTACATGACCCGCCTATTCAATGACATCATAAAAGGAGCCCCCATGCCTAAAAATGGACCTCCTCCAAGATAGTCTCAATCCCCAAACCACTGAAGTAGAATCTCAAAGTAGAATCATACTGCCTAATCTCATTTATAAACCAAGACTACAGGATATCCACATCAATCTTGGCCAACTGCCTAAAAAATTTCCTGCACAAGACTGGTTCTGTCCCAGGTCACAATATACCGGTAACAGACCCCAACAGGAAATTACTGAATCTAATTGAAAACAGCAAGGCAACTAAACTCCCACTGGCAATTATGTCCCTAGACATCCTCAAATCTTTTGATTGCTTAGAGTGGAAATACCTATTAGCAGTACAGTGCTAACTAACATGAAATTTGGTCCCAACATTTTACAAACCCTCAAACAAATTTACAGTAGTACCTCGGGTTAAAAACACTTTGGGTTACAAACACTTCAGGTTACAAACTCTGCTAACCCAGAAGTAGTACCTCGAGCTGAGAACTTTGCCCCAGGATGAGAACGGAAATCATGTGCCGGCAGCGGCAGTGGGAGGCCCCATTAGCGAAAGAGTGCCTCAGGTTGAGAATGGTTTCGGGTTAAGAATGGACCTCCAGAATGAATTAAGTTTGAAACTTATGCATTGACCAATAATAATGAAATATATTTTGTAGATATTTTTCCACATTTATTATGCTATTTTTGTAATATACAAATGACATGAGAAAACTTGGTTTACTTATTTGTATAATATTATTCTTGTTTATAAAACCGAATAAAAATAAATAAGTAAGTAAGTAAAAAAAAAAAAGTAGGGTATGTCCAACATGACTATTGCATTAATTTGTCTAATCCCCTCAAATGTCATTTAGAAGCTGAAGTACATACCGGTATTTCATTTTATTGTGGTTAGTGCTTCTAGTGAGCTGCCAGTGGTAAAATGAGTAACGTAATGCAAAACAACAATTGTTTAACTGAGTTTGTACAATGGAGTCTATTGTAATGTATTTGCATGATGAGTTTGTTCCTTTTCTTTTCAGATTAGCTCTGAATTTCATTTCTGTGTAATACAATTATTGTTTGTAACAGTCAGCACAAATTTTCTTGGGCTTCATGCTTCAAGAGCTGTCTGCTGTGGATTCCAGAAGATGAACTCAGTTATTCTTACTGAAAATTATCCTCTTGCCATAAATTTGAAAGCTACTTTTTTCATGACTGGAAGAATCCTACCAAGTTAAGTGACAAATGGCCATGCCAGCAAACTCAAAGGTGCTTCTTTATCAGAAGTGCTTGCACAAGGCACATTAAGTCAATCCCATTCTGTTTATTTAATTCCAGCCACAGAATACAATGAGACTTGAGTACTTTACTTGGTGGGAATCATATATCTCAACATCATCATCACTTCATAGGCTGCCTTTCCGCACAAAACTATGCTCCATGTGACTTACAGCAATTAGAACAAAAATGCCCTGCAAAATCAACAATTACAATAACAATTTCATAAGGTCAAAAATAAAGCAGCAATGTATAGCAAATGTAACAGCATATAAAAACAAGCTTTCAGTATTATAAATTGAACATCACACCTCTGCCACATCTCTGCCAGCAGCAAAAATAATATGGGTTTGAACAGTTTTACCCTGACCTAGAAGTTCTAGCTTCCATATGGAAGCCAGCAAAATATTTCCATACATAATTGTCACAAATTGCTGATTCTCTCTGGTCATGTAGAAAGCCTACATGCCTCTACTGTGCATTAAGTGGCAAGAAGATTGAAAACTGTAGAGATGCCTGATAGCATAAGCAAACATTAAACACAGGTGCAGATGCAACACTTATGGGTGCCCAGGACACTGAAGCATTTTTCAGGGACTTCCACAGCCTGAACATATGAATTGGCCTTCATTTCACATATCACTAAAACCAGGTAAAACTTTTTTCATTTCTCCCTCTCTCTGCATCTGCTAATGGCACCTAAAGATCTCTGGAACTTTGTGAAGAGCTATTTCCACTGTGATGGATCCAGGCACTCAGAGCAATCCATATCCCTACCCATGCTGTTGACAGAAGATCCTCCTCCCAAGTAGCCTCCTGTTGTCACTAGTCTACCACTAGTATGGTTCATGTAAGTGCTAGCCAGTATCAGGGCCTGAAATAGGGGGAAATGGGGGTAGGGCAGGGAGGAACTAAACTGACCAGCCCAATGATCTGCTAGCGCCTAAGATGGTCCAGCAGCTAGAGAGGGGCACAATCCTGGCATTCCTGCTATGCCAACCTAGAGCCAGCAAAGCAAATATCAAGAGAAAACACTGAGCACACACCTTTCTGAGCCGTCCAGCATGAGCAGAAGGGCTTTAGAGGTGACGTTGGCTCCACCACTCCAGTCAGTTCTGTTGCTCCTGTTGGAGTTTGAATTGCTCCCAAAGTTGCTTGATTTTCCGGCCCCCTTTGTTGGCACTTTAAGATCAGTGGCTGTGCATAAAAACACAAGGAAATTAGTGTGTTAGGGGCATAGTGCTTAGTACTGCAGTAAATCTATCAAGGTTGCCTTTTTTTCTTTGATTTTCTATCCTGATTTACCCACTAACTTAGATCTGTGGCAGGCAATGTTTTGCCATGAACAGAGTTTTCAGTAAAAGATACTGTGTCCAGTTCTGGGCACCACAGTTCAAGAAGGATACTGACAAGCTGGAACGGTGTCCAGAGGAGGGCAACCAAAATGGTCAAAGGCCTGGAAACGATGCCTTATGAGGAACGGCTTAGGGAGCTGGGTATGTTTAGCCTGGAGAAGAGAAGGTTAAGGGGTGATATGATAGCCATGTTCAAATATATAAAAGGATGTCATATAGAGGAGGGAGAAAGGTTGTTTTCTGCTGCTCCAGAGAAGCGGACACGGAGCAATGGATTCAAACTACAAGAAAGAAGATTCCACCTAAACATTAGGAAGAACTTCCTGACAGTGAGAGCTGTTCGTGAAGTGTCGTCAATGACTGGAGGCAAGAAGTAGGTTCAACATTTCTTTATTTCTGATGCTGTAGGAACTCAAGGGAATGGGGAAAACTGGGGTTTATATAGAAACAGTTATCAAGTGGAGAGAGATACATTTTGGCGGGAGCCAATGGCACGGCTTCCCTCCTGTGGGAGCCAATCCAACAGAGGATCCAAATTCTGCTCCCTGCCTCAGCAAATGGTTGCTGTTCCCGCTGTAACTAGTACATTCAAATAAAGACTGTAAAACGACACAATACATTATGCTAACATCTAGACTGTGTTATTGCTCAATACACAACACCCCCCCACGCTTAGCGGGAATGACACACGAAGTCTTTCAGGAACTGTGGCTTCCTGCGATCTCTACCCGATCGTCTCACCTCTGGTGTTGTGACATGAGGAATTGGCGGCTGAGGGACCTCCTCGGGTGTATTGGCTACCCCTATCCCTGCTAATGGTTCCCCCAGCTCATTTCCTTCCGCTAACTCTGTGTTTTCAGCGGGTAGTGCACCGTCTGACTGCCCTGGCGGGTCATTAACCTGTGCAGGTGTCTCTACCTGGCTCGGGGATGGCGACTCCCCATTTGATGCAGAGGCGTTAGGTTCCTCGGCATCACTCCGGCTGGGTATCCTGCGTCTCAGCTGATCCACATGCCTGCGCCAGACCTGACCTTGTGATAACGTGACATGATATGACACGGGACCGGTGGCCCGTGAAATGACTCCCGGAACCCAAATCGGACCTCTGGCATAATTTCTCACCCACACGAGATCCTCCGGATTAAAGTGTCTCGTTCTATCCCCTTCAGGTGGGGGTGTCTCCCGTGCAGGACGCGAGGGCATCCTATCTGGATGCACAAAGTCCAGGACTGTCACCAACCTTCGGCCTAACAGCAGCTCAGCTGGTGATTTTCCTGTGGCTGTGCATGGTGTGGCATGCTGCAAGAATAGCATACGAGCTATCCGGGCTGCCCAGTCACCCTCCAGTAGACGTGAAATAGCCCCTTTTGCGGTTCGCACCATTCGTTCTGCTTGACCATTAGAGGAGGGGTGAAAAGGGGCAGAGGTCACTCCTCGTATGAAATTGTCAGCAAGGAACCCTCTGAACTCATTTGACACGAATGCTGCCCCATTGTCTGACACCACTGTTCCTGGCAGACCATGCGTGGCAAACAAACGCCTTAAAACTTTGATAACGGCTGCTGATGTGGGACTAGAAACTAAGGCTACCTCCAACCATTTCGAGTATGCGTCGACCACAACCAAAAATGTTTTCCCTTGAAAGGGGCCCGCGAAGTCTATGTGGATACGGTTCCATGGCGCCCTTGACTGTTCCCACCAATGAATAGGTGCCCCGGGAACCTCAGGTCGAACCTCTTGGCATGTTTTGCACGTGTGTACCCACATTTCTATTTCCTTATCCATTCCTGGCCACCACACATAACAACGCGCCAGGGATTTCATTCTGACCATTCCCGGGTGCCCCATGTGCAGGGTCTCTAGAATGCGATTCCTCAGTGGGTTGGGAATGACCACCCTGTCCCCCCACAGTATGCACCCTTTATGAAGTGACAACTCATGCTGCCGCATTACAAATGGGCGGAATTTTTCTTCTTGGCCCCCACTGGGCCACCCCCTCCCTACCCAGGCAAGGACTCGGGAGAGTGTGGGGTCCTTGCGCGTCCTGGCCGCCACTTCTTCCGCGGTCACAGGAGCGCCTGGCAGTGTTTCCAACATCATGACCTGTTCGGCTGGTGCTGGATCACAATCACCAGTTCCCTGGAGGGGCAGCCGACTGAGGGCGTCTGCGTGACAGAGCAATTTCCCTTTCACATGACATATTTTATATTGGAACCCATTTAAAAAAATCGACCACCTGAGCATTCTAGGAGACAGGATTTGAGGAGTTTGCTTGTTGGGGTTAAACAGACCTAGTAATGGCTTGTGGTCCGTTTCGATTAGGAACGATCGCCCATACACATAGTCATAGAATTTCTTAACCCCCGCTACCACAGCCAATGCCTCTCTGTCAATCTGCGCGTAGTTCCTCTCGGTGGATGTAAGAGTCCTTGAATAGAATGAGATGGGTCTGTCTGACCCATCCGCCTCTCTGTGGCTGAGCACAGCTCCCAACCCATATTGCGATGCATCACAAGCAAGTACGAGGGGCTTCGTTTCGTCATAATGTGCCAAAACACTCTCAGCAGATAACATTCCCCTTATAGTTTCGAAAGCCTTTTGTTGTGGCTTTCCCCAATGCCAGACGCACTTCTTCTGCAGAAGCCTGTGCAAGGGCTCTGCCACCGCTGCTTTGTGCGGTAAAAACGCATGGTAAAAGTTTACCAGACCCAAAAATGATTGGAGTTCCGTTTTGTTGCTGGGTTTAGGTGCATTAGCGATGGCCCTAACCTTGCTTACCATGGGGTGCACTCCCTCAGCATCAATGGTGTAACCGAGGAAATCCACCGTAGGAACTCCAAAAATACATTTCTCCTTTTTTAGATGGAGTCCCGCTTCCTGGAACTTGTAAAGCACCTGTCTGATGCGGCTTTCCAACTCGTGGGGGTTCCTCCCCGATATTAGGACATCATCAAAATACACGAGGGTGCCCGGTACTTCCCTTAATAACCTTTCCATAATGCCCTGGAATATTCCCGGAGCTACACTTACTCCAAATTGCAATCGGTTTACCTTAAATGTTCCCTTGTGGGTTACAATAGTCTGAGCCTCAGCGGTCTGTGGTGTTACCGGTAACTGCTGGTACGCCTGGGCAAGATCAATTTTTGCAAATACTTTGCCTCCCGCCAACTTTGCTAGCAGTTGCGACACCACTGGAATGGGGTAAGAATTTCCCCGAATTGCCTTATTTATTGTGCATTTATAGTCTGCGCAGATACGCACTTCCCCGTTTGCCTTCAGCGGGGTCACTATTGGGGTTTCCCACCTCGCTGAGTCAACTGGCTCCAATACTTTCTGCTGGACTAGTTTGTCGAGTTCTGCCTCTATTTTGGGCTGCAAGGCAAATGGTACTCGTCTTGGTTTAAGGCGGACTGGAGTCACCCCTTGGTCCAGCTCAAAATTGATGGGAGGCCCTTTATAGCACCCCAGACTGCCATCAAATAATGGTGTGAACTCCTCATAAAGCTTCTCGAATGTGTTTGGAGCTATCGTTATGGCGTTCAACCCAGATATGCCCAGCCCTAAAGCAGGAAACCAGTCTGTTCCCAATAGGCTAGTGCGCCTTCCCTTGGCAATCACCAGCTTAAGCACGGCCCTCTTGTTTTTAAAACTTACATTGACGGAACACATTCCAAGGATGTGTATCCGGCAGGCCGAGTACGATTGTAATGTGGCGGGGAAAGGTTCCAATGGAGGAAGCTTACCCCCTAAAAAAAACGACCTCGCTGTTTTGTCAGAGACAATCGTGAATCCTGACCCAGAATCTACCTCCATCTGGCAAGGGTGGCCCTCAATGCTGACCTGGATTGATGCCTTCCCCTGAGCAGGAAACTGAACAGTCTTGCCCTCAATCTCGGTGAGGTAGTTGCAGTCGTCCACGACGTGTGCTGATGAGTTTTCCTGTCGCCGGAACGATCGCGGGGATCCTGATGTTCCCCCGGTAGCCGATCTGCATACCCGAGCAATGTGGCCCATTTTACCGCAAATGCGGCACGTGGCATTCCGGAACCGGCACTTCCGACGTTCGTGCGCACCCCCACAACCGGGGCATTCTAGTTTTCTTCCCTTTGTTTCCGATGAACCAGCCCCCAGGGATCCCACGGCGCGGGATGGACTCTGGGACGGGCTGGACTCCTGGCTGCACATAGCGTGGGCTGTTTCTGCTGCCGGCCTGGTGCTTCGTTGTGGGGTTTTCTGCTTTTCCCCCTCTGCGGTCTCCGTGGCTAAGGCCTCGCGCACTGCCGTTGCTAGATCCACCTCTTCCTTTGCAGCGATTCGACGGCGGGCCTTACTGCTGCTCAGGCCCCCAATGAACTGGTCAAGCAACGCCTCCTCAAGAGCCACGAACTGACATTGCCTCGCCAGGACCTTCAGCTCAGCAAGGAACATGGAAACCGATTCACCATCTTTCTGCCTCCTATTATGGAACTCTATGCGGCGTGTTGTCTTAGTTGCTGCTGGGGCCAGGTGCCTCGTAAGCTGGTCTGTTATCTGCACCAGCGTCGCTGTTTCTAGCGTGAGAGGAGCCACCAACCCTCGGGCCAACTCGAAAACTTCGGCACCGCAGCAACTCAGAAAAACAGCCTTCTTCCTGTCGCTGTTGGTGATTCCTTGCGCGGCAGCAGCAAAACCAAAACGTTGGAGATAGGAGTCCCAAGCCTCTGCGGCTCCCGGTTTGAACGGCTCAATTATCTTACTTCCTGCCATGGCGTGATCAGGAGCGTTTACGACTTCTTCCTCCTCTTCTGCTGACTCCGGATGCCGATCACTGTCCTCCATTTACGGCAAGCCGGATCCCATCCTCGTCGCCAGAATGAAGTGTCGTCAATGACTGGAGGCAAGAAGTAGGTTCAACATTTCTTTATTTCTGATGCTGTAGGAACTCAAGGGAATGGGGAAAACTGGGGTTTATATAGAAACAGTTATCAAGTGGAGAGAGATACATTTTGGCGGGAGCCAATGGCACGGCTTCCCTCCTGTGGGAGCCAATCCAACAGAGGATCCAAATTCTGCTCCCTGCCTCAGCAAATGGTTGCTGTTCCCGCTGTAACTAGTACATTCAAATAAAGACTGTAAAACGACACAATACATTATGCTAACAACTAGACTGTGTTATTGCTCAATACACAACAGTTCGGCAGTGAAATTTGCTGCCAAGGAGTGTGGTAGAGTCTCCTTCTTTGGAGGTCTTGAAGCGGAGGCTTGACAGCCATCTGTCAGGAATGCTTTGATGGTGTTTCCTGCTTGGCAGGGGGTTGGACTAGATGGTCCTTGTGGTCTCTTCCAACTCTATGATTCTATGGTTTCTCAACATGCTAAGACAGTTGGATGGCACCTTGTATGTCTCCCTCTGGCTGTGGAATGTAATCCACTAGGAGCAGTCAAGTACAACATTACCTGTTTTGCTAGAGTGGTCATGCACGGGATGTTGGTCCAGTCAGTTGAACTTCCTGTTACACCTGGCTGGTGCATCCTTCCTTGCATGTGACTAGTAGGTGGGTATGACCTTTCCAGACCTGGTAAAAGGCCAAGTCATGCAGCCACCTCCCTCTCTTTGATCCTCTTTTTCATCCTGCAAACTTCCTGATTCACCTGGACTGGACTGCCAGCTGCCAGCCAGCGGTCCCCCAGGTTATCTCCCATATAAGGTAAGCCTGTTTGTACATGTTTGTAACTTTAAGCCTAATGCCTGCCTTCAGGGATCACACTGTGCTCTGCCTGATCATGAGTAAAACTACTTTTTGTTACTTATGAATAAGACAGTTGTGTCTTTATTCTATTAGGAGGGATTGAAGGGGTATTACCAGGAATAACAGAACATATCTCAATCTGGCCAAGTCAGATTGAATTGTTGTCTTAAGAGACTCACAAGAGTCTGCGACCAGCTTCAGCTGCGTAAGAAGGGGAATGTGACTCTGCTATATAAAGAATCTTGCTAGCGCGAGTTATGAAGGATATTAATAATCAATATATCCTCTCCTGCCACCCTCAACATTCCCACACCGGGGAGCTCCTGCAGCCAAGCTGGTGCCCAACTCATTGCTCTGCTTTCCTTTGGACTACATCCGTGAGGCATGTGGGCAGCCCAGGACCTCCAGACACACTGCCCACGCTTGTGTCCCAGGGAGGCCACTTCAGCGCTGCTAATGCAGCAGTTTGTCTTCACCCCCAGATTCCAACAATTTCTGGTTCCTGGATGCCCTCCCCAGAAAGGCTTGCCAGGCACATGCAATGCGATGCATACTTTTTTTATTTCCTCCATTTTAATGCTTTTTAAGTTATTTGCACTTTTTTACTGTTGCAAGTTTTATTCTGATGCTGTTTGAAATGTTTTAAGATTTTATGTCTATGTTCTATTTTTATACTTAATGATTTTAGTTTTGATTTCAGCTTTGATCTCTGAATCTTCCAGATACACTTTTGTTAATGGTTAGTGAAGAGATACTGTAAATTTGTTTAGGTTCGATTTGGTTCAGTTCCCTTGAAAAGATCCAGTGTAAATCTATAAATCTCACCACAGGGTGTCACTCTTTCCTCTGTGAAATTCAGCACCATAGACATTTTTACCGGCTTTAGGTCCTTGCTCCCGTGTGCCTCCTTCTAGGTGGGTGTGGTGGAGACATCCTTCCCTGACAGACAGAGACTCTGATATGGCAGCAATGTGAATGCAGAGCCTTTCCCCCCAACCCTCCACCCTCTTCATCACCCAGCTTCAGCAAGGCAGGCAGCTGGCAGGAAGGCAAGTGCTGGCGACAGCTGCAAGGGCTAGAGTGTTGTCTGGAGAGTTGGGGGGACAGTGCAAGTGGTGCAGGCCTATCACAGAACTATTTATGAAGCAGGAGGAGCTACAGGCAGTCCAGTCCAAATCCACTACAAATGCACACCAGTCTTCTTCCAGCTGGGATCTTTCCTTCAACATCCCTCAGGCTGAGCCTCCCTCTGGCCTGGAACACCACAAGCGACAAGCTTATCAAGTAGGCCTCAGGTCAAGCTGCTTCAGCTGCGCTCTCGAGATAAACCCCTTTGTCCCAGTCAGGCTGCAATCTCCAGGCCTTGAAGAGAGGACAAAATTTCCTCTACAGGATGGGACTCCCCCCCCCCCGCCTCTCTCTCCTTATATGGTAATCCACTCATGCCTATGAGACACCCAGCCCAAGGGGGCAAAGAGCTAATTTACAAATTATATTCCCCCCCCTCCTTCTCCCAGGCTCAAGAGGTGCAGGTGGGATTCCAAAGCAGTCTTCCCTTATGGCCCCAGAGCTGTGACAACAGCAGAAAACCAGCCTGCCTTCCCAGTGAGGGCTGTAGTTCCCTGGCAGCAGAGGCGTAGGAAGGTCAGGTGGTACCAGGTGCAGAAATTTATTGTGTCCCCCCATTGATTCCCCCCCCCGCAAAAATGGTTTTACGTTATTTCATATTTTCTTACAAAGGAATAATAACAAGTAATAATAATTTAAAAACTTTTATTTATATCCCGCCCAGTGGCGTAGCGTGGGTTGTCAGCACGCGGGGCAAGGCAAGTAATTTGCACCCCCTAACCCATGGATTTTAGCACTCGAGTCAGAATTGTAGAGTTGGAAGGGACAATGGTCATCTAGTCCACCCCCAGCAATGCTGGAATCGTTTTGCTCAATGTGGTGATCCAAGCCACAACCCTGAGATTAAGAGTCCCATGTTCTACTGGCTGAGCTATCTAAGATAGATAATTAGATAAATGGACAGTAGAGGTGGAGAAAAAAACGAGAGAGAAAGGGATGATAGAGAGCGACAGAGAGAGAAAGGGAGGTAGATCACAATAGAAAGAGTGGGGGAGAGAGAATGAATGAGATAAAAATATAGATTGATAGAAGATAGATAGAGAAGGGTAGAAAGAGAGAGAGAGAGAGAGAGAGAGAGAGAGAGAGATGAACCTCCAGACCCCTAGAATGAGGCATTTGTAGAAGAACCCTTTTTGGATTACCGAAGTAAATATTTTGATTTTTTGGCAATACAAGATGGATTAGCATAATAAGCAACGGGGGGGGACCCCAATATTTTTTTCCTATTGTTAGGTTAATATCGGGTGTATTGTTATAAACAATAAAGCAGTAAAGAGATTTTGGGAAGCGATATGGGAAGTCAAAGGAAAAAACAAAAAAAATGTTATGTGATCTGGATGGAGCTATGTGACAATTTAATAAACTACAGTAAGTCAAGAAAGAGAGAGAGAGAAACAGAGAGGGAGGAGACAGAGATACTGTAGGGAAATATAGCTAAACGATAGATACACAGAGATAGAGGTAGATATAGATAGAAAGAAATAAAGAGGGAGAGGGAGAGAAAGACAGAAAGAAAGACAGAAAGAAAGGTGAGAGATAGAAAGATAGAAAGAAAGAAAGAAAGAAAGAAAGAAAGAAAGAGAGAGAGAGAAAGACAGAAAGAAAGACAGAAAGAAAGAGAGGTGGAGAAAGAAAGAAAGAAAGAAAGAAAGAAAGAAAGAAAGAGAAGAAAGAAAGAAAGAGAGTAGATAGAGAAGAGAAGAGAGAGAGAGAGAGAGAGAGAGAGAAAGCGGTAGAGACAGAAAGAGAGGAAAGATAGGAGAGATGAAAGAAAGAAAGAAAGAAAGAAAGAAAGAAAGAAAGAAAGAAAGAAAGAAAGAAAGAAGAGAGAGAGAGAGAGAGAGAGCAGAGATGGAGGGAGGGAGAAAAGGGAGAGGGGGCTGGTGAGAGAGAGAGAGAGAGAGAGAAGAGAGAGAGAGAGAGGAAAGAAAGAAAAAGAGAGAGAGAAAGAAAGAAAGAAAGAGAGACAGATCAGCTCCCCTCCCTGATACGGAGGAAGCCAGTCCCTCTTTCCTTCCCCCCTCTGAGCCACCCCACTCGGCCTGCCCCCAGCGCCCCTGTACCTCTCTCGGCGGCGGCGAGGCCTGCCTTTGGGCGGGCGCGGGGAGGAGCCGGAGGCGGAGCCTCCCCAAAGCCGGCCGGCGACCCGGACCAGTGCGAGAGGCCGGTGACGTCTTCGGCCTTTGGATATGGCGGCAGCGATGGCGGCCGACCTGCGCCCCCGTTTGCCGCCGCCTCCTGCTGCTGCTGCTGCGGAGAAGGCGCCGCGGAGGCTCCCCGCGGCTGCCGTCGGCCGGCAAACGCCTCAGCAGCAGCAGCTCCCTCAGCAGCAGCGGCGTCAGGTGCGGGAGGGGAAGAGAAGGGCGCCTCTGTCATGGGAGGCGGGTGCCGAGGGGGTCGTCGTCGTCGGTGCGAGTGCGCCCCCCCAGATGTTGCGCCCGGTGCAACTGGCCCCCCCTGCACCCCCCACGCTACGCCACTGATCCCGCCCTCCCCGGCCGAAGTCGGGCTCAGGGTGGCTAACATCAGATACATAACATTGGTATAAAATCAAACAATAATTAAATTACCTCCTAAAAACATCTCAAAATCAAATTAAAGTCTAATTAGATGGCTTTCCACAGGGTTAGGGTTGGGAACAGTAAGTGCTCCACTGAACTGAAATTTCAGCCTTCACGACATAGGAAAACAGCCAAGTAAACAGCTATTTTGGTGGAGGAGGGTCAAGATATTAACCGATATGCATGAAATTTCATATATAGCTATATAATCCCTAGTATAGTAAGATAAGACCTTTGGAGCAGGCATTAAAAAAAAGTTTTTTTATGAACCGCCCTAGTAGGGCAGTAATTGTTTCTTGATAATTTGTCACCCCCTCCATTATGGAACGTGGGGTGGTCCGCCCCCGACCAGCAGAGCATCTGCTTACATGCAGAAGGACTCCAGATAGAATTGGGATGGTCCTCTGCCTAAAATCCTGTGGAGTGCATGTAGATTAGCACTGAGCTAAATGGAGTCGGCCAGTATAAGGCAGCTATTTTCCCATGTGAAATTTTATTTTATTTTACAAATTGCTAACATTTGCATTTTAGGCAAAAGACAAGCAAGGGTCACACCAAAGAAGTGTGGTAAACACAAGCATGAAATACAAGAGATAAAGATGTGAACAGTCTTAAATGCCAGCGGAATTCCAGCACATTTGTAAACTGCTGAGTCCGAATATTGCTTCCGCCATACCAGTTATTACGGCTGATGTCGTACAGCTGGTGGAAGTGAGGGGGGGAGAGGGTGCTTGGGGTTTATTTTTGTCATGATCACATACCAAAACGTTCCCGCATGTCTCCATTATGGCACCCAACCCTTCTGCCTCCCCAGAGTTTCCAGCAGTGAAAAATGTCTTGCTGCACCCAGAGGCGGATTTAGGGCAGCACGATCAGTTCCGCCACACTGGGTGCCAAGCCCAGGGGCGTTGCAACTGTGACATAGTGAATTGAGCAGAACAGAAGGCAGGGGGGGCGAGGCGCCAAATGTTTTCTTCACCCCGGATACTGCTGAAATGTGAAAGACCCAAGTCCACCCCTGCTACACTCCTACTTGCCTCCTTAACTCCAGCAAGGATACTGCACCCTGTGCCTTTAGTCCATGCCCTCGGAACTCATACAGAAATGAAAGCGAGCCCAAAGTCCATCTGTACATAGTAGATATCATCCATATATAATGTAGTATCCTTTGATTTCCAGCATTTTTAAGGGTGAGTTTCACTAGGATGGCAGAACAAGGACAGTATGGATTCCTGGGCTTGCACATGCAACCTTTTGGAGACTGTAAGCATAAAATAGTACCGGGGCTGCATGTTCGTCAGAGCCCCTTCAAAATAAATCTGGAGTTTGCAATAGCACAAACCTGTTCATACCCATATGAAAAAAGGCAGTAAGAGCCTACTTAGCATCATAGAATACAGAAATTGTCCATGGTTTTCTTTTGCAAAGGGAGTGGGGGTTCCAGAACCAAACTTATGGTAAAGTATAATTTATTTCCCACATTTCAGCTCCCCCACAGAACTCACACTTTAATGTGAAATTCAGTGGAGTTCTACTACAGAATGTGCCTCGGCCCCTGCAGGAAGCAGGTCTCCTGACCTGCGGAGCAGAACTTACACTTCACTTTCTAGTACTTTGCAAGGAAATTGAATTCCCTAATCCAGTCCTACAGCAATGAATAAACACACTCCAAACTAGGTGGGATAGGACTAGAGGGAAGAACTGTGAATAGATCTTTCAGGGGGTTTTTTTGTTTTTTTTAAAGGGGGCAAATGCAGGCACTACCATCATTCATAACAGGGTTGTGATACCTTTTCCCATCGCTCACAGTGTTGTCTTTTTGACCTGAATTTCCTTTTCCCATCACTCACAGTGTTGTCTTTTTGACCTGAATTTCCCACCCACTCCAAAGCAGTTTTTCCTCTGAAGCAAACTATGCAAGATCTATACAAGAACTGATTACTCCAGTCGACAAATGACAATATGGGTGGGGAGCATTCAGATTATAATTAAACCCCCTCCCCTGTACCACCACCAGCATCCTGATCTGTTGCAGCTGCATTTTTAAAAAAGGAAGATCCAATTACAGGCCCAACTAGACAAAACAAAAGAGATCCCTGACTGGATCTCCCCTATGTGAATGCTTCTATCTGCTGAGAAAGGGGGATTCATGGTTTGACCAGAGCTGGAGCAGAGAGAACAGCAGATTCCACCACTGTGTACCAATTGTGGTGAATCACCTCCTCTGTCTACCTCTACACTTAACCACCGTGGGTTATTTTATATATTTTTGTGAGAGAGAGGGTAAACTTGGAGACTCAGGCAGAAGTTGAGCAAACAAGAAAGCTTTATTTTACAGAACAAAGTTGGAAAAACAAATAATGTCAGAAGATCATGTTCTTTCAGGAAACAGTTAACTTATTTATATTTGTAATCAATTTAGTGGATATTTCAGGCTTCACACAAACACATTTCAGTCCTTCCACACAAACTTTTCACATTACAGCATTATGATTTAGTTGAGGGATGGATCACTTTGTTGCTGCCATAGTTAAACAACTGAAGTCAGAAGTCCTTGCCAATCTATTTATTTCTTTAATTATTTCATTCCAGTTATGAATTGCTTCCCATAAAATATCTTGAAGTAATTTCAGAATAAAACATCTTAATAAAATCAATTACACATGTTCATATATGTAGCTATAGGTTTGGTGGGGTTGGTCTGGGTGGCGTTCTCCTGTGATTCTGTATGCAGGAGGTTTAGAATGTGGTAGAAGACCCTGCTGAACTGGTGAAAGGAAGCTCGCTCTAAGCGAGACCTTAGCTGACCAGCTAAGTTCCATTACCAGCATCTTAAAGAGTGAGCCATGTTGCCACAGTAACAACTAAGTGATGCTGCTCTCTAGAAGGAGGGAGGTGCGCCTCTTCCCACCTCACTCAGCTGCACTGGCAAAGGAACGGGGGCGCTGGGGAAGCGCACCACCCCGGGACCATCGGGGAGCGGAGTACCATCGCTGCTGCCCCCCGGACACACGCTGGGCACCACGCTCCCGTGGGCAGCGCACCATGCCCCCAGGACGCATGCCACACCCCCACAGGCGACGTGCCATGCCCCTGGGACACACGGCGTGCCCCCAGGACGTGTGCCAGTCACGCCTTCACCTGCTCTCCACCCCCGTCCCCCCCGGTGCCAGAGCATAAAAGCTTTGCCACTGCTCAGCTGGATGCCATATGAACCTAGGAAGGAGAACAGCAGGTCAGGGGGGCTAATTTGTGGGTGAGTTTTGGTTATGCCAAGAGCTAAAAGGATACACAGAGGCACTGAACCTTCTCTGTGAGCTGAATCCCCAAGCTATGGTCTGCGGTGCGGCCTTCCCTCGAAACCTAATGGGGAATCAAGATCTGTTGGGGTGTTAATGCTTTGAGGTCTTACATCATATGCTCAGAATGTATGCCTGTATAAGTAAAACCATATATGTATCCCAAAGACACTACAGTCTATGCTGACCTTAGCTCCAAGGAAACTGAACCCTGGGTAAGCGTTGGAAATCCTGAAATCTCTCACCGCTCAGAAATTGGTGTGTGTGCAGCTATAGCTACACATATAGTTGCAAGTTGAAGTTCTGAAAATGTTTTGCAGAACTGTTTTCTGTTCTTGTTTTGGGTAGAGACAGTTTTGCAATTAGTAGTTAACAGTTGTGTTTCTGAGAACTACTTTCTCAACTTTTTTGAATTTCACAATTTTGCATCACAGTAGACAAAACTGGGCTAGATGGACTGATGGCACAGTAGCTATTTACAATTTCCTCAAACTAAGCTTTGGGGAAGCTGGCTTGAGTTTTGGGTACCAGTGTGGGTGAAGCTCCACCTCTCCATATGCTTTGTCTCTCAAGGAAAAAAGCCAATTTTGAGGGGACAAAACGACTGGAAAGGAAAGTGTCAAGCCTTCTCTTCCCTATCCCCAAACTACCTTCACTGTCTGCAGCCATTCACAGCTGCCATCTGTGACATAAAAAGGGCCCACAGGAAAGTACGGGAAATAACTGGGGAATACCAATTAATCCTGAAGTCCCACTACAAAGGAAATACGGCTGACTGCCAGAATTAAAAAAAAAAAAAAAAAGTGTGCAGGGCTTGACTCACTCTTTAGCCAAAACAGCCCCCAAGCATAAAACATATTTATGCAGTGTTTGCAAAGAATGAGAAATATGAGTTGTCCCGGTATTAAGCATTTATAGTTCTCCCCTGCCTTTACCCCTCAGACTGAACAGACCACAACTTTTAGTAAGTTTAAATGCTTTACTTACAGTAATCACAGGTTTCACTCATCATCCAGCACCACAGCAGCAGCAACACAGGAAGGTACAAAAATTAGTCTCAAACACGCGGTCTGAGTCTGGAGCCCCAGCTCAGTTTAGCAGCTGGGTAGCTCAGCTGGTTAGAGTGTGGTGCTGATAGCACCAAGGTCGCAGGTTTGATCCACATAAGGGAGAGCCGCATATTCCTGCATTGCAGGGGGTTGGACTAGATGATCCTCAGGATCCCTTCCAACTCTGTGATTCTACATGGTTCAAACGGGAGAGTGAGGCACAGGAAACAACCCTTATTTCCTCCCTCCCCAAAGGTGAGAGGTCATGACCAGTCTGAGTCTGCTCTTACTGGCAATCATGCACAGCTGTGGTTGGCTAGATGCACCTCCCACAGAACATGCAGGAAGCCCAGTACATTTTGCGGCCTGGGGGAAAGCAGCAAATACTCTGCTGTCTGCCATAAAGCTTGTGAAGTGGATCTGCCCCACCCAGTCAGCAGGCTGGAGCAGGGGCAGCTGGGTACACTCAGACAATGAAGTTGGCCCAGAGGCCCACCAGGGCCCGGCTGCTTTTTTGTTTGAGTTTATAACTTTATTCTAAGAAGACTCCCATTGCAGACCTCCAGCAAGCTCTGCACAGGCTTGCCAGGGAGATACTTCCGAGTAAAGTAATTTGACCAGCCTTGGGTGTAGCACGTACCTGACGGTGTCATTTGCCCCTCCACACCAGACAGCAAAACATCTGGGCCTGGCCCTGACAGGACCTGGGGCAGGGAGACCCCTCACCAACAGTTGCAATCCCTGTCCCTTCCCTGCAGAGCTGTGTTTAAAAGCAGGAGAGGGCAGACAGGTCAAATGCAAGCACACATTTTAAAAGAAAGCAAAAAGCAGAGGGTCAACATTAGGAGCATGAACTATTAAAATTTAAGAGTGTGCTAATCAGATACAACTTCTTTGCAATGATTCATTTTGGCAAGAGACAACACACATAATCAATTGTTAAAAGTTGTTCTGGTGACATCAGCTTATTATCACCATAGCAACAATCAAACCACATGTGTATTTTTGATATGACTTAACTTGTAATTAAGGAAGGGCTCCTGCAAAGCACACAGCAACCCACTTCCTTCTTAACAACTTTATTGTAAAGTAAAAATTCTGTAAGGTAAAAATTCTGTTAACTCAGTCTGTGCTTAAGAAGTTTGTCCTGGGCAGGCCTCTGTAGTTGCACAGAGAGGTGGGAGGAGTAAAAGGAAAAAAGGGAAAATATATATGCCGAGGGGAATGTGACTGGATGTTATAAATACAGATCACCTTAAGTGTCCATTGGGTCCATTTCCTATGGATATAAAAGGCTGCATTTGAGAGGAAGCAGCAGAGCACCATGGGTGGTCAGCAGTGGGTACAACAGCCAGTAGGCCTACGGTTTTCCCAGTAGTAATGTATGGAAGTGAGAGCTGGACCATAAGGAAGGCTGATCGCCGAAGAATTGATGCTTTTGAATTATGGTGCTGGAGGAGACTCTTGAGAGTCCCATGGACTGCAAGAAGATCAAACCTATCCATTCTTAAAGAAATCAGCCCTGAGTGCTCACTAGAAGGACAGATCCTGAAGTTGAGGCTCCAGTACTTTGGCCACCTCATGAGAAGAGAAGACTCCCTAGAAAAGACCCTGATGTTGGGAAAGATGGAGGGCACAAGGAGAAGGGGACGACAGAGGATGAGATGGTTGGACAGTGTTCTCGAAGCTACTAACATGAGTTTGGCCAAACTGCGAGAGGCAGTGAAGGATAGGCGTGCCTGGCGTGCTCTGGTCCATGGGGTCACGAAGAGTCGGACACGACTGAACGACTGAACAACAACAAAAATGACATTCTGTGGCTGGGTGGCATCAGAATTATATTGCATTATTGGTAAAAGTTCAGGAAATTTGGTTGCACTGTCAAACATTGGTCAAATTAGCTGAAATCAGGAGGCAGAGTACTTTCCTCAGTATTAGACAGCAGGAAGTGCTTCATATATTAGCACCAACTTGAAAACGTTCAATTATCTGGTGGATTACGAAGGTGTTTTCAAAACACAAATGTCAAAAATCTACTTTGATGGACTTGAGATATATTTCTCAATAAAAGAAGCACAGAAATATATGCACAAAAACAGCTTATAAAAGTTGCCTGTTGGAAGCACCTGTGAACTCAACCAACTTTTGAAATTAAGCCATAAGAATCTCAACCAGCTGCAAATGGGATACTCAACAATTATATTATGAGAGAGCTGACAAGTTAAACAAGTCACTGCTGCAAATGAAATTGATTTTGTTAAAGAGTTTTGCAAGAGTTTTATAGAAATTTGTACAGTTTAAGCTTCCTTACTGTGGGAACCAAAAACAAACCCCTGTGTTGCAATAAGAACCAATCACAACAATACAAACACAACACGTAGGCTAATAGTTAGTGAAGAATATATAATAGAATAATGATATCATTCAAATTATAGGAATAAGCCAATCAAAGTTTATATGTGTAATATAACAGAGTAGTAGAGAGGATCGTCAAACCGTGTGTTCAAAACAGATGTCTAAGGACAGTCTCACAATAGTCTCTGAAAAGTTTCAAAAGTACAGTCATACCTCGTGTTGCCTCTGCTTCAGGTTATGTGTTTTCGTGTTGCATCCCCCCGCAACCCAGAAGTACCGAAATGGGTTACTTCCTGGTTTCACCGCTCACGCATGCACAGACGTGGCACTTCAGCTTGCGTCAGTTCCGTGTTATGGACGGGCCTCTGGAATGGATCCCGTCCGTAACATGAGGTTCCACTGTAAAGTCTCTCAATAGTCTTTCAAAAGTTTCAACGCAAGACGTCTCAAAAGCCTCAAAAGGACAGTGTCTCCGGAATGATACTATTGTTTCGTAATAATTTTCACCATCTGGAAATAAGATACAAGGCATACAACCGTTTTGTTATCATTCATCGGTTGTATGCCTTGTATCTTATTTCCAGCTGATGAAGACTGTTCTCCACTAACTATTAGCCTAAGTGTTTTGTTTCCTACTGTGGGAAACATGAAATGCACCAACTGAGGGCATTTTACTGATGGGATTTATATACAATACCGCCTTTCTGCCAAGATGGTTTACAATTTAAGCACTTAAACAAATATATTATATTAAACTAAGACTGACATAATCCTCTCATGCCAGCTGGCCTGGGTACCCTTTCTCCTGCCTTCATCCATTAAAATATAGTTTATGTATCTGAGTAAATAGTGTTCATTGTTGTCATATTTACTGATTGTGAGTAGATAGTATAAACAGCACCATTTTGAGTGTAATTCTTCAGATCCATCATCTGCATAGATCTACATTTCTCTGTGTGTAGATTCTAAGAAGTATAGACCGGGGGTGGAAATAATGTAGATTGCTTAGTTTGTTCAGGGGTGTGTGGATTCTAATCTCAGGTACATTTTGAGTGCAAATTGTCTGAATGCCTATATTGTTTCTGTTATTTAGGCTGCTGTCCCTAAACAATCCCTGGAGAGTAAACTCCATTGAACAAAACAAGATTTACTTCTGAGTAAACATTCAGGTAAATGGTGTTTCTGTGCACTGCTCTGGTTCGCCAGAAGCAGCTTAGTCACTGGCCACATGACCCAGAAGCTTTCTGCGGAAAAATGCCGGTTCCCTCGGCCTATGGAGCGAGATGAGCTCGCAACCCCAGAGTCATCCGTGACTGGACCTGACGGTCAGGGGTACCTTTACCTTTTTAAACATTCAGCTAGCCTGTGAAGATTTATTTGTTTGCCATCCAGATGTTCAGAGTGCTCTGAGAAATAGGTGGAGTCTATTCGGACTCAAAGCTGCAAACTGTACCCATCAAGCAGATGGAGAAGGGGCCAGCACAGATTTGAGAGATTCAAGCCGGAGGGTCCTGAGGGGTAGCTGGGGTGGCCTATTGCCACAAAAATGACAATTGTGTGGTACCTTCAAAACTAACAAGTGGATTATTACAGCATAAGCTTTCATAAATTAAAATGCATTTTGTCACTTCATGAAGTGTTATCTGAAGTTGTCAGGCATATGTTTACATGTGGGTGTAAGGGGGAGAATGGTGACAAGTGACCACAGAAAATAAAAAGAGCCTGCTGGATCCTGCCAAAGACTTATCTAATCCAGCCTTGTGTTCTCACAGTGGCCAACCAGATGCCTATGAGAAGCCACCAGGAGGACCTGAGTACAGCAGCACACTCCCAGAGAGTAATGCCAGATGGAAATGAAAAGCAAAAAATACAGAATTTGACAATTACATAAATGCCCTGAAGTGTTAAATGCCCATTAGCAAAGCAGGGTGGGTGAAAATGCAAACATCTGGCATTGGTAAGTCAAAGAACATCCCAAGCAACAGCATGTGTTTCTGAAACAGCTTCCTGGGCCTGATCCAGTAAATCTTAGTTAGGAATTAGTCAAGAGAAGCATCCTGTAGACAGATCATGGACATGTGCTAAATCCCTGATAACCTGCCAGTGCATAAACACACTCACTGAGTGCATGTGTCAATAGATGCCAAGAAAGGAGAGAACAGAAAGGCCAAGACATGGCACAAAACAAAAATAGACATATGGCAAGAGGTGGTTATGACAAGCATGTAGGTGTCATATAAAAAGTAACCATTCTGCAAGTCAGAAGACTTTGCCATAAGATTTAGTTATCTATTATTTTACAGCTCTTTAAAACACACACATTATTTTAACACATTTTTAAAAGCCCACAGAGGTTGGTATCCAACTAACTCATTCCATCAGTGCAAGGATTTTTTGCTTGTGCAAAAGAACTTTCCAGCACACTCCCTATGTGTGCCCCACACCTTCGCCTAATGCTCTGGAGGGTGGGGGGAACCAGAGCAGGTTTTGGGGTGGCAAATGTGTAAGAAATGGGAGAAGGTCCATAGCACAAACAGAAATCCTTGTGCTAATGAAACAGGTTAGCTGGACACAGCCTATAATTTATTGAAGGCAGAATTTATCCATGAAAGTAACATAACATTAGTATAAGGATAAGGGAACTTGAAACCCACAACAAAACAGCAACGTTTTTATGGTAGGAAATCACAACTAAATACAGAACTAAATCAGAGTTAGTGATCTATGGCTGAAAGGCAAAGTTCTTGACATTGTTGATCCAGTTAAAACGGTGTTTTCCTGTTCATGGGTTCATTTCCTAAGAATTCTACCACACAACAAGTTTGTAACCATGAAAATACATGGTCCAAAAGCTAAGGTCCTGGTGCATGCAGAGTTGTGAACATTATAACCATAACCTGTGTATTTAAATGGAAATGACAAATGACCTTGCCTTCACCCAGGGAATGCAGCAGGTGTTGGACGACGGGAACTGGATAAGCGTGCTGCTGAAGTGCCTTGTTGATCGTGCACTTGTAGTCTGCGCATATTCTCACCGACCCATCCGGCTTGACAGGTGTGACGATAGGCGTTTCCCACTTGGCATGGTCGACCGGCTCCAAAACACCTTGCGCGATTAATTTGTCCAGTTGTTCGTCCACCTTAGCCTTGAGGGCGAACGGAACCCGGCGTGGCTTTAGCTTGATTGGAGCGACTTGTGGATCAAGGCTAAAGGAGATGGGTGTACCTGTATATTGGCCCAATGTGCCATCAAAAACCTCGGCAAATTCTTTGATTAAGGTTTCAACTTCTGCGTTGGAGATGCTGTTGATGCCGGTGACTTCCAGGCCGAGGGCGCCAAACCATTCTAGCCCTAGGAGGCTGGGACGCGGATCTTCAACTACCACGAGTCGGAGTGGGCCCGAGAAATTCTTGAACTTGACCTGGAACTGGCCGACGCCTGTCACGGGAATGTCGTTCCCCTGGTAGTCTCTCAGGTGTACGCGATGTAGGTCAAGCTGCCTCTTAGAAAGCTTGGGCACAAGTCTTTTGATAGTGCTCCAGGACACAACGGACAGGGCAGACCCGGTGTCGATCTCCATGTCACACGGAGCTCCTTCGATGAGCACCGTGATGTGTAGTTTGCGTCGCGCAGGCGAGTCGGTTTGTCCAATCGTGGTTCCGGATGAGCAGCAACAGTTGGTGAGAGCAAAACAGTTACTGTTTGTGGACCGGGGTGACGACTTGGACTTACGAGATGGTGAAGAGGCTGTGTTTGACGGAGTTGATCGGCAGACCTTGGCGATGTGACCTTTTCTGGAGCACTGCCGGCAGGTGGCGTCTCTGAATCGACATTTGACGCGGGGGTGGTTGCCTCCACAGCCAGCGCATTCTGATTGGTCCTTGGACTTCTGTTTGAACTTCCTGCGTTCCCGCTTCGTCTGGTGCACGTCATCGTCTTCGCTGGTTGATGCCTCGTCACTGCTAGCCTCTTCGTGATGTACAGCAATTGGCTTCTTAGTAGGATGGGGGCTGCTGGCCTTGCGGATCTCTTGGGCGGAGAGTTCAGCAGCTTCTGAGGCCGCAGCCTCCTCGATGGCCTTCTGCAGCGTGAGGTCTGGCTTGGCAAGGAGACGCCGTTGCAGACGGTTGTCCCAGACTCCGCAGACGATCCGATCCATCAGAGCATCGTCTAAGTCTCGGAACTCGCAGGTCAATGCGGCCTTCCGAAGGGCGGCGACGTAGTTGTTGATCGACTCCCCCTCTGCCTGGTTCCGGTGATAAAAAGCATGGCGGGCAGCAATTTTGGATGGCTTGGGCGCGTAGTGGCTGCGTAGCTTCTCTTGTAGCACGTCCCACGGTGCTCTGTGAACTGCGAGTGGAGCGACTAAAACTCTGGCCGTCTCAAACACTTCAGGCCCGCAGAGGCTGAGGAAGAGGCCTCGCTTCCGCTCCTCTGACCCTTCTGTCAGCTCATTTGCTTGGAGGTAGCATTCAAACCGAGCGAGGTATGAGTCCCATGATTCAGCAGCTGGGGCAAATGGCGGTAGAGGCACGAATGAAGCCATGGGTCCGATGCCGACGTGGTGGGCGATGGATGGAACACGGTGCTCTAGCCAGAACGGGCAGCTCTGAATTGGTTCTGTTCAGCGTTTCAGCTCAGCTTTTCAGCTCAGCATTTCAGCTCAGTGATTCAGCTCAGTGATTCAGCTCAGTGAGTTGCTCTTGCTCCAAGAATGGCTGTGTCTGTCTGTGTTCTGATGTCCATAATCCCATCCTCGTCGCCAGTGTTAAGTTGTGGGTGGACACAGCAGACGACACAGTGATTTCCAAACAGCTCTTGTTTATTCTCAGGCTGGAACAGAAGTGAGCTGAAGGGCTCAGCAGCCTGCTTATATAGAACTCAGCTACAAAGCAACAGTAACAACTTTCTGTAGTTACCCAATCCCTGAACGTCACTTTACAATCCCTCATTTGCATATGCGGACCTGAGTGAAAACTGCAGCAGAATGAACTATATACACACACCCCTAGTGGCCTAGGGTGAGAACTTCGATACATAACAGTTAAAATGAATAATTGAAAATTACAGAAATATATATGTGTTCACCCACAAATAAGAATTCATGCCAGGGGGAAGTACTGATGCTAGAGCTTAAAGATGACACCACTTGCTAGTTTGCAATAGCTGAAGAGGAAACTCTTTGAGGACATGGTTTGCACAAGCATGATGCAGCAGCTAAAAATAGAGGATGAGGGCCCAACTAGACATGACATGGCAGACCAGGCACACGATCTCCTACAGGTTAGTTTTTCTAAATGTTAGCAGCAGTCTTGGGGGAAGAGTAATTCAAGTCAGACTCAAGTCCTAAAGATATTTTATCCTTTTCTTGAAATACATTATAAAACAGGGAAGCAAAAAAAGAAGAAGAAGGAACTCCGGATCCTAAAAATACAGATTATTGTAAGCCCAACAATACATATTTTTAGCAATAATTCTCATAATAACAGTATAATTCCTATGTGAATAATTCTCATGTTCAAGGAGATACATAGTTTGAGTCCATGTTCATCAGGGAAAATGTCACCTTCATCCCACCCCCCAAGCACTCATTTTATTTTTAAGTAAGAAATCTTTCTGTATCATGCTCATAGCTGTCAACCTTCCCTTTTTTGCAGGAAATTCCCCTATCAGTACTAAAGTCTAGAGAATCCGTTCTTACAATTAACATTTAAAGTGTGGCGCAGGTGGCAAATACACTTGGCCCCTCTGATGCCACCCTTAATGGCCATTTTGCACCATCCAACATTCTGTTTTAATGACAAATACCTCCAATATTGATGTTGGGAACAAAAGGGAATATATAGGATCAAATATATTCTGCCTAATGGTTGTCCTATTTCAGCACCTTCTTTAAAGGAAAAAACTATTAAGATACCCCACAAAACTGACTCCGACTAACCCAGGTCCACTCTTTTGCCCAGTTCATGCTGTGCAAAAGACTCTCCCTGACTCTCTATTCATCACTTTGTCTTAATGCAACCTCATGTAACAAGGGAATAAAGGTAAAGGCAAAGGGACCCCTGACAGTTAGGTCCAGTTGCAGACAACTCTAGGGTTACGACGCTCATCTCGCTTTACTGGCCGAGGGAACCGGCATACAGCTTCTGGGTCATGTGGCCAGCATGACTAAGCCACTTCTGGTGAACCAGAGCAGCACACGGATACGCCATTTACCTTCCTGTCGGAGTGGTGCCTATTTATCTACTTGCTTTGACGTGCTTTCAAACTGCTTGGTGGGCAGGAGCAGGAACCAAGCAACGGGAGCTCACCCCGTTGCAGGGATTCGAACCGCCGACCTTTCTGATCAGCAAACCCAAGGCTCTGTGGTTTAGACCACAGCGTCACCCACATCCCTAACAAGGGCATAGCTTCCAATATATATATAATCTACTTAGCATAGAATCAGCCTCTTCTCAGGGGCTACAATTAGTGTGGGAGAATGATCTGGATCTCTGGATAGGGAAACAAGTACGGGAAGCAATGTGGTCTAAACCCCCACTTGAAATGATTTCTGTAATAATACAGGAAGGCACGCTGAAAACAGTGTTAGGATGGCATTGGACTCCACTCCGCTTATCCAGAAATGGCAACGGTTACTTTATGTTGCTGGGTTTGTGGTCACGCTGGAACATTGCTTCATATGTGGTGGGATTGCTTCAGTTCAGAGATTATGGACCCAATTTTTTGACATTATTTCCACCATCACCTCTCAGGTACTGTTCCCAGACCCAGCTCCTGTCCTTGGAGCCTAGTGCTCACCCATCATGCGCAAATCTCTTCTGTTTATTCTACTTACCGCAGCCAGAATGTCAGTGGCTTCCCATTGGAAATCCGATTTGCCTCCTTCCCAAGAGGAGTGGCTTGCGAAAGTATGGGATATTGCACTGGCAGAACACCTGGCGCACAAACGGAGAGTCCTTAATAGTTCATCAAAAATAGACCACTTTTATTTGACTTGGTATAAGTTTTTCTCCTGTGTTAACTAGTCTGCACGGCCCAATAAACCCCATGCTCCACAGATAAATATGTGGAGAGGCTTTATCAAGAACTAATTTAACTCACCTTTTTCTTCTTGTATGTGATAAATGTATGTGGCACTGCATTCTTAATTTTCTCCTGGTTTTCCTCTCTCATTTTATTTTTCTGTTTTTATTTTTTACATTCATTATTCTCTTTTTAATATTTTATTTGTTGAATATAAGAACAACATATAATCAAATACAAGCAATCAAATACAGTGTTCCCCTACCCCCCCAAAAAACAGCCCCAACTACGTCCAGGTAATTACATTAGTACTATAATCAACAAAAAAAATATCATTCCACATGTTCCCATGTGTTATAGGTGGTTTAAATGCATGTTCTTTCTTTGATGCATATGTAATAAAGGAGGACCACGTTATGTAAAAGTTATGTAATTTCTCACGTTGTTTTCTTTCACGTACCCTTTCTGTTAACTTTTCCATCAAAATTAATTCCCAGACATAAGCATACCAAACTTCATATAGGTTCACGTTTAATGTCGTCCAGTGTCTAGCAACAGCAAGACGTGCTGCAGTAATAAGATGCACAATTAAGTCTTTTTCTTGTGCTTCATCTGCAAATATAGAAAGCAATGCTATTTTGGGATCTAAATTGATCGATTGAGATGTAATTTGTTCCATTTCCTGAAATATTTTTAACCAGAAGTTTTTAATCAATGGGCATTTCCACCACATGTGTATAAATGTTCCTTCATTCCCACAATTTCTCCAACATTGCGGAGAAATATTTTTGTCTATTTTGCTTAGCAATGTGGGATGCAAGTACCACCTGTGGGTTAGCTTTAAGGTGTTTTCTCTTATTCGGGCAGAAATAGCTCGAAAGGGGGCTTTTGCCACATTCCTTCCCACAAACCATCATCAATCTCTTCTCCCAAGTCTCTTTCCCATCTAGTCTTCAACATGGAGGGCTTTGAGGTTGAGAAGTTTACAATCGCTTTATAGATTAAAGCAATTAGACCTTTACCCCTTGGGTCTTTGGTATATAAAATATTTTCAAATGCAGTTCATCCCTTGTTAGCGGATTTCTGTGCTACTTATAAATTGGATGACTTGATGGATTACTATCCAATCGTGGGGAAAGTTTTGAACCATTTCTTGTAGTATTAATCCAGACAATGGGGTGTTTTCTTTGTAAAAGTCTTTAAGCCAAAACAGACCCACATTTTCCCATTTTTCAAAGGGAAATGTTCTGTCTCTATTATAGAAAGTAGGGTGAAATGCCAATGGTATTACAGGAGAAGACTGAGAGGCCATCCGTGGGAACCTTTTCTTCCAAACTTTTAGATTAGATAATAAAAAGGGATTTTCTATCTCTTTCATTAATTTGGCAAAATGGAACGCCTCTTATTGAATTCTGTTCATTTGGGTTTTCCATATTTAGCCAAGCTATTTGTTGAGATCCTTGGTTTACCAGAAAAATGCTATGTAGAGGGGCTGCTGCATAGTTGTTGTTGTTCAGTCGTTCAGTCGTGTCTGACTCTTCGTGACCCCATGGACCAGAGCACGCCAGGCACGCCTATCCTTCACTGCCTCCCGCAGTTTGGCCAAACTCATGTTAGTAGCTTCGAGAACACTGTCCAACCATCTCATCCTCTGTCATCCCCTTCTCCTTGTGCCCTCCATCTTTCCCAACATCAGGGTCTTTTCTAGGGAGTCTTCTCTTCTCATGAGGTGGCCAAAGTACTGGAGCCTCAACTTCAGGATCTGTCCTTCCAGTGAGCACTCAGGGCTGATTTCTTTAAGAATGGATAAGTTTGATCTTCTTGCAGTCCATGGGACTCTCAAGAGTCTCCTCCAGCACCATAATTCAAAAGCATCAATTCTTCGGCGATCAGCCTTCTGCATAGTACCACATGCTATTAGGTACTGCCACGCCACCTCCTTTGGCTGGTTGATATAACACTTTATATGGTAACCTTGGCCTTTTATTCTGGTGTATAAATTTTAAAAGCATGTTTTGCCAATTTTGTAATTTTTTGTCTTCTATGGCTATTGGTAAGACTCTAAAGAGATAGAGGAGGTGCAGCAGCACCATCATTTTTATAGTGGCGATTCGGCCCAACCATGACAGCGAACCCTTGCTCCAAGTTTTCAGTTTTTGTCTAATCTCTTGGATCATTGGACCAAAATTAAGTTTTTCCAAATTTTGAAGGTTCCTGAGGATAATAACTCCTAAATATTTAAAATATTTCTGACAAAGTTTTATTCCAGTGGAATGCTGAAGTTGTAGTTGTGCTTCAGGTGGCATATGAATACATAACAGGTCTGATTTGCTATAGTTAACACAAAAACAAAATAAAAAATATAAAAAATCCTTCCAGTAGCACCTTAGAGACCAACTAAGTTTGTTCTTGGTATGAGCACATGAAAGCTCATACCAAGAACAAACTTAGTTGGTCTCTAAGGTGCTACTGGAAGGATTTTTTTTATTTTTTATTTTGTTTTGACTATGGCAGACCAACACGGCTACCTACCTGTAACAAAAACCAGAGACCTTTCCGTAAGCATCAAGGATTTTCATTACTGCCAGGAGACTTGTTCCAGGGCGAGACAGCATCAAAGCTACATCATCTGCAAACATGTTCACCAGATGACTCTGCCCATTAATTTGTATTCCAGACACCTCAGGGTCTCCCCTAAGCGCTAGAGCCAAGGGTTCCATGGCCAGGGCAAAAAGCAGGGGTGACAATGGGCAGCCCTGCTTCGTGCCCTGGCCCATCAATATAGGCTCCGAGTGTATACCATTTATCAAAATATTTGTGGTGCAATCCTGATATAAGGTAGTCAGCAGTGCAATGAATGGGGCTCCCGTGCCAAAACCTTGCAAGGTTTCAAAAAGAAAATTCCATTCAAGACGGTCAAATGCCTTCATTGCATCCAATGTAAGGGTGGCTGTTGGTGCCAGTTGGTTTGATCCCCAGTATATTGCATTGAGGATCCTCCTAATTGGGGTAGTTATTGACCTTTGCCTAATAAAACCTGTCTGATCCGAATGTATATAATTTGGTACAATCGTCGCTAACCTGTGTGCAATAATGTTTGTAAGTAATTTTAAATCAACATTCATTAATGAGATAGGCCCATAGGACTCAACCGACTCCAAGTCTTTATTTGGTTTTGGTAGCACTACGATGTGTGTGTTTTTCCAAGTTCCTGGTATCAGGCCATGATCCTTTATATCTGTAAATAATTTCAGCAAGAATGGGGCCACAAGTTCAGAAAAGGTTTTATAAAAAATAGCCAGTAAACCCATCTGGTCCAGGTGCCTTAAATGGTTTTGTCCTTTTTATACTAGCTAATATTTCCTCAAGTGAGAAGGGTTGATTTAAGTAAGTTGCATGCTCTTCTGTTAATTTTGGAATGTTAACAGTGGCCAGAAATTCCTGAATGGCATTTAGCGATGGTGTTTCAGAAGTGTTTAAGGTCTTATAGAATGCATGAAAGGCTTGGTTAATTTTAAGTTTATCCTGTGTTATTTTGCCTTTGCCTGTTTTTATTGAGTGGATTGTTCTGTTTAATTTACATTTCTTTAGTTGGTTTGCCAAGATTGTTGATTTTTTTATTATTAAATTCATAGTATTGTTGATTTAAATATTGAAGGGATGTTATTATTTTTGGTATTTCTGGCATGTCTAACTCTTTCCTTTTTCGAATTAATTTGCGATACACTCTGTTACATGTTATTTTATGCTTTTCTTCTAATTCTTTTATTTCTTTTTCTAATTGGAGATGAATATTTGATTTCTTTTTTATTATTCTACTCTTCTCACTGATTAATGTTCCTCTAATTACTGCTTTGAATGTGTCCCAAATTAAAGCTGGGCTATATAATCCTATATCATTGATCTTAAAAAATTCTGGTATCTCTTTTTGCAACCATTCAAGGACCAGTTGATCTTGCAGTAGCCATGGGTCAAGTCTCCATACTGGGTTCCTTGGGTATCCTCCTTCTCTCAGCAGTTCAGCAATAACCATAGCATGGTCAGAGACTTCTCTTGCTTTGATCTCTGAGGAGTGGATCTGATGGATGCATCCCTCTGATGTCAATAAATAATAAATTCTAGAGTAGTTTGTATGGCGATTACTAAAGTGAGTATAGACCCTTAAATCAGAGTTTGCCATTTGCCAGATATCATATAAACTGAATTTTTAAAGAATTCTATACAGAGGATTTTTTGTTGATGGGGAGCTTCTATTGACCCTTTTTTCTGGCCTGAACAATTTCTGTCAAAATATTCATTTAGGACTAAATTAAAATCTCCTCCCAGGATTGTTTTACCTTTTTAAAAAAAAATTCCAGCTCCATCAATGTTTTTTCCAAAAATACTTCCTGTTGGTTGTTTGGTGCATAAAGATTACCTATAGTCAACCATTGGTCCTGCAATGTGCCCCTGATAAACAAGTAACGTCCATCAGGATTGCTAAGAATTTGTTCAGGTTTAAATTCTGATTTATCCACAACCCATGTTGCTACCCCACAAGCCTTAGATGTTCCCTGAGAGGCAAACCACTGTCCCCCAGAGGAGGGTAGGGGAGACACACTCATTGTAGCCCCCCCTTCCTCTGGTGAGTCTTCTAGATCAGAATCAAGTCTGGTCTCCCCTTTCTTAATTCCTTCCAACCCCGTCTCCTTTTTATAGGTGACCCCAGCCCATTAACATTCCACGTAATTATTTTTAAATTATCCATACTTGCACCAGGATGATTAGTATGATATAGGAGCGCGTGGAAAGCGTTATATCTAAAAGGCAATTGTTGACAACTTGTGTTCAACAGCTGGATGGTGAACAAACCCCGAACTTCCCCTTCCCCCCCTTTCCCCTCCCACCTACAACAAGAAACTTGCCTCCTACTGTTGGAACCATTGTGGTATCCACAGAGTAGTAAATTCTACTCTTTCAGTAGTATTAACAATAGGGGATGAAAAAAATCACCTCCCCCCTCCCAGGAACATTCTATGATATTAAAGTTACAAAGCAAGTAATAAAAACCAAGACAAAACGATCTCACGCAGAACAGAAGCCATCTTATGGGATTCTCTGTCTATTTTTCTTCTGCATTCGATTTTTCTTTCCTTTAATTTTCTTCGCTGTCTTCCAACCTTGTTGTTGCAATTCAAAAGGGTCTTTTTCAGAAGGAAGTAGACTCCACCCAGGGCAGGAGAGTGCTGGAGCCCTGTCTAGTCATGTTTCATGGGATCAATTCCAATCTGTTACCTCCGAGGGTGTGGACAGGCTGCTTGGACGAGTGAAACCAACCACCTATCTCTTTGATCCTTGCCCATCCTGGCTAATAAAAGCGAACTGGGAAGGGCTGGGCGAAGGACTTTGAGGGGTGATGAATGCTTCCCTCTGTGAGGGAGTCATACCAGACCCGCTGAAAGAGGCGGTTGTTAAACCGTTTCTTTAAAAAACATCCTTAGACCCGGCCAATATGGCCAACTATCGCCCAGTATCAAATCTACCATTCTTGGGCAAAGTGATTGAACGGGTGGTTGCTGAACAACTCCAAGCACACTTGGAGGATGCAGACCATTTGGATCCCTTCCAATCGGGATTCAGGCCTCATCATGGGACTGAAACTGCCTTGGTCGCACTGGTCAATGATCTCTGGCGGGCTAGGGACAAAGGTGAGAGCTGTTTCCTAGTCTGCTGATCTCTCAGCGCCTTTCACACCATTGATCATAACATCCTTCTGGGCCGTCTAGAGGGCTGGGAGCTGGGCGCACTGTTATACAGTGGTTCTGCTCCTTTCTCTGGGGCCATGTCCAGAAAGTGGTGTTGGGGGATGAGTGTTCAGACCCCTGGGCTCTCATTGTGGGGTGCTCAGGGTTCCGTCCTCTCCCCCATGCTTTTTAATATCATATTGAAGCCACTGGGAGAGATCATCGGGGGGGGGTTGGCTGGGTGTTCATCAGTATGCGATGACACCCGCTCTACCTCTCTTTTAAATCAGAACCAGTGAGGCGGTCAAATGTCCGTGGGAGTGCCTGGAGGTGGTTGAGGATGGATGGCGGATTGAGGTGAATCCTGACAAGACAGATAGTACTGTTTTGGGGGACACGGGGGCGGGCAGGGTGTGGGGACTTCCTGGTGGGATGGGATAGACTGTCCCCTGAAGGACCAGGTGTGCCGAGCTGCGGAGTCATTTTTGGACTCACAGCTGTTCCATCTGGAGGTGCAAGGTGTACATTTCTGTTGTCCAAGCAGCCAGTCTACCAGCTTCATATCTGGTACACAGACTGAGACCTGCTACTGCCCGCAGACTGTCTCGCCAGAGTGGTTGCATGCTCTAGTGTCTCTTCCGCGATTGGACTACTGCAATGCGCTCTACGTGGGGACTTACCTTTGAAGGTGACTCGGAAACTTGCAATTTATCCAGAATGTAGCACTTAGGGACTGGTGACTGGGAGTGCCGCTGGGACCACATAACACCACTCCTGAGAGATCTGCACTGGCTCCCAGTGCATTTCTGAGGACAATTAAAAGTGTTGGTGCTGACATTTAAAGCCCTAAACGGCCTTGGTCCTGTATACCTGAAGGAGCGTCTCCATCTCCATCGTTCAGCCCGGACACTGGAGATCCAGCGCCAAGGGCCTTTCTGGCGGTTCCCTCACTTGCGAGAAGCAAAGCTACAGCGGAAACCAGGCCAGAGGGCCTTCTCAGTAGTGGACCCCGCCTGTGAAACACCCTCCCATCTCATGTCAAAGAGATAAACAACTACCGTTTACATTTCAGAAGACATCTGAAGGGCAGGGCCCCTGTTCAGGAAATTTTTAATTTCTGTGGACATTTTAATGTCCTAATATCTGTTGGAAGCCGCCCAGAGTGGCTGGGGAAACCCAGCCAGATGGGCGGGGTACAAATAATATTAATAAAAAGAGTAGTAGTAGTAGTAGTAGTAGTAGTAGGGATAATGATTTCAGCAAGTGATTTCAGCTCTCTGACATAGCAGGCAGGAGACAGCTTCTTCATGTAACACTCTTTATTCAGGGCAAACTCAATACTGGCGGAACTGAGGAGAGGAAGCTACATATATAGGGGACAGAAGACTGGCTAGAAAGGATACATTTTGGAGTGAACTAATCTCAGCAATCACAAAGCTGCCTTTTGTTGTTTTTTTTTTTTGTTTTTTTTTATTAATTTTTTATATTAATTCTTTGCATATTTTAAAGTTTCCACTACAGAGTTCCAACATCTCAAATACAACAAGCATCAATCGTGGACAAAGAAAGAGAAGAAAAGAAAAAGAAAAAAGAAAAAAACAACAAGAGCGTTCTTACATTAATGTTAATAAAGTTATTACAATAGCGATATATTGATCCGTGCATTGCTTTACACTGTAACTTCTTACTATATCAACCTATTGAAACACTGCCAGATAGTGAATCAATAGATAATAAATAATATAAGGGAAAATGGATAAGAAGAAAAATAATTAGTTTAAAAATAAATTAATAATAATTAATAATCAATAACCAAGAAAGAAAAAGGAAAAAGAAAAAAAAAAAGAAAGAAAGAAAGAAAGAAAAAAATTAAACAATAAATTAACAAATAATCCTCCCCACATAGTTACGACTGTTTCCTGACAAAACCCCTGCGCTTAAGAAAAGTTCTATCTGAATGCTTTTCAATCCCTTGCTATCTCTTATTGCCACCTTTTATATGGCATTTCTTGAATATATCCTTGCTCCTCATTTTTCAACCCAATTCTCTTTCTTATACCATTCATTCCCTCGAATGCTGCATGGTAAGAAAAATCTTATTATATTTCAGCATGTTATCTTTTATAGACTTTTCCCATTTTGCCTACAAAATCCTGTTTGGTATTATCTCTTAAATTGTTTGTTAATAAGGCCATCTCCGCCAAATTCTTTGCAGTTGACTGCCAATCAGTGACTCTGCCGCGATCTTTCCAGCACCTTGCGACTACCATTCTGGCCGGCTCGCGTCGCCCATACAGGAAAACTTCTTTTTTGTTACTTTGCGTATCTCCTTGCCAACCATATAAGTAAGAAAATTCGGGTTTTTTGAGAAAAGAAAACTCCATCATCTTTTTCCATTTCTTCATACACCTGTCCCCAAAAACGTTTTAATTTTTGGGCACCTCCACCACATATGCCATCAGATCTCCATTTTTCTGCACCACACTCCGCAAAACATTTGCGAGGCTTTTATACATTTGGAGAGTTTAACCAGGTGTAAGTACCACCTATGCGCCATCTTTAACATATTCTCTCTAATAATTATTATTTACCGTATAATTTTAATGGTGGTCTGGCCATAGCTTTACCCATTCTTCTATATTAATTGGGTTACCCCAAATCCTCCATTACAGATCTTATCATCTCGTCATCACTTCCCAATTCAACAGGATCTTTATGAAATACGTGAGATCAGCTTTGTTCTGTGTTATGTAGAACTTCTTTTTCAAAGCTATCTCCTCTCTTT